>PYAF01000777.1:402897-436021 GCA_007407185.1 Glycine tomentella
TAATTTTAAATTAGATTTTATTATTTTATTTGATAATAATATTTTACTTAATTTTCTAAAAATATATTATAATCATATTATTAGAAAAAAGAGATGGTATATATAATATATTTATATTTAAAAAATATTTATTAATCACTATGTGATCTTAACTGTTCGACTAAAAGGCTTAATGACTTAGATCGATATCTTGTTTACTATATAGAGTTAAGTTAAAATTAATATAGTTAACATATAAACCATAAAAAACTAGTTAATATATAGAAATAGATAATTGATGACCCATAAAATGGCTATTTTCATCTCAGTTAAAACTTTAAATATTTCTTTTTATTGTCAAAATCAAAGACATATATTAGGATTTACATAACTCACTAACTATTATTATGACTTTATTGATTTGTTAATACTTAAAATATTGATTTTGAATACGGCCAGAAAGAAATTGGCCTCACGTCCCCTTCGAATCTTACCTAAACCCTCTATTTTTCCTCCTGCACTTTGGTACATGTACGTATCCTGCTCTTTAAGTTTCCTCATTATGTCATCCTTAATTAACCCCGAATTGTACGTGCTTTTGCTTTTGCACATGAGCATGCATATCCGACTCCAACTTCTTTATGAAGATATAATCCAAATATATAAGCAAATTACGTAATCACAAGTCTATGAACTTCGATTAGCCCATGGTTTTATTCTCTTAAAGGCAACATATAGATCAATATCAGCATGTTTGGTTACATATAGAACTCACTTGTCATGTAATTTTCATTTTATTTACAATTTTTTAAATTCAAATATTAGTTAAATTTCATAATTTTTATTTATAAGTAGATTTATTGAGACAAATATCATGTCTTGAATTAGTTTAAAAAGCTTAAAATATATTACATCTCAAAATTACAAATGGTCATGGTTTTAAAAGGACAACATTAATTTAAGTTTTTAAGAGATAAATGATTAAAATGAATTATTTAAAAGATAAAGGCCAATATAAATTTTAGGAAAAGGATAAGAAACAAAAAAATAGTATTTATATATTTTATAAGCTTTGATTAAATAAATAGTGTAATGGAAGAGCAACTAATGAGGCAGAAGATGGGATTAACCATTTAATTATTACTTACTTCCGCGATGACACAACAGTTTTAATTAGGAACCCACCAGCCATGGCTAATGCTTCACAGTATCTAAAGACTTCTCACTCTTTATGATGATACTTAATATCGTTATTTATGTAAGGGAATTATTGTCGTTATTAAAAAAACAAGAAAACAGAATAGGCGTGTACACTTAGATGAGTTTTTTTGAATAGATGATTTAGCAATTGAGTGTAAAATGTAATTTATTATACGAAATATTTTACTTCGATTTTATGCTTGGATAGATATGTTAGTAGATAAGTAGTTGTTTTAAAACAAATTTTTTGGTTACAGTTTTAAAACAATTTACTCTGTATAAATTGTTTAAAAGATTTGTTTTTTTTTTTGTTATATAATAAAATCCAAGAAACGAGATATAAAATTGTTTGGAATAGTTAATTAGTTAAGTATGTAAATTAATTAATTTTAATATCAATAATTTATATTAGTTTAATTTCTTAAAAAAATGCCTAACTGGCTAACTCTGTCCCCTTGAACTTAATAATTTATATTTAGTCTCTTTGAAAATTTTGTTTGACAAAATTTATATGAAGACTAAATATAAATTTGAAGAATCCTAATCTAATCTAATTTCCAATCTAATCTAATATGTTTTATATCACTTTAATGGATTGAATTTTTAAAATTAATCCACATCTTATTTCAGTTTAAAGATCCAAAATCCATTATCTTATTGATGGATCTTAAGTGGACATCTAAATCCAAATCAACCGAGAACAACATCTAGCTGTATCCGTGTTCCGTCAAAATTACTTCCTAAACTCTCTCTATCTGATTCTTCAATTCACGTGTTTCTGATACGGTAGTATTCATCTTCAGGATCATTGATCATTCATTTGCTTAGAAAGCATTTTTGCATCAACGGATTTGATTTTCCATTGATAACTCCATGATTATTCTCTAATTATTGCCACTAATTATCTGTATCTCTCTTATTTATTTTCTTCATTTTTTGTTTTTATTGAAAGATGTTTATTTATAAATAACGTGTTTTGTGGGATTTTGGGTTTTGAGTTCCCTTCTTTTTCCAACACTTTTGCTTCGATTTGGTTCTAATTAGAACAATTTCTACTTATGACTTCTATAGATGAGCAATTTGGAAGGAATATTATTGCTTTCTGTTCAAATATGTTTTTTTATGAAATTTTTTTGCTCTGAATTTCGCATTGCCAAACGTAGGTTTGTGGAACTTCAATTTTTTTTGCTGATTGTGTGTTTTGACTGCTTTCATTGTAGGGATAAGTGGTAGAAATTGCATAAAGTGTGTTTCTTTTGATTTGGTGTTTCAGTTTTTGATCTCAATGGAATTAGAATGGGGTCTTGGTTCAATATATGCAGTGGTGTGAGGGTAAAAGTTGGGGTTTATGAATATTTGTTGTCGAGTTTTGTTGATGTCATTTTCAATCACTGGGGGACATCATTAAGTAATGATAAACCCTTATGATAATGTGACAATGAAGTGGGCTTGACCATTGTCTTATAATTGAGATTTCCTAATTATCCTCTAATTTAGGTTAAATACATGGAATCTTTAACATTGGATGGATGGATGGATTTTGATATTCAGAAATATAGTTTTAATATTTTTTTATAGAACAATACATTGAACAATGAGGATTAGATGAATGAATTATGCTTTAAGGATATGTAGTTTTTATTGTGCTTCAGCCTTCAGACTTCAGATTTTTAGTTGTTTTGAGTTTATATTACCTTTTATTTTAGTAACTTAGGTAGGATTATGATAGAACTTGGTCAAGTTCAAATTTATGATTAATTCCTTTTAGTGATATTTTAATTAACACATTGTTATTTGAAGTAATTCTTATCAAGTTCAAGTGGACAAGTGCTAAGTTTTCACTTTAGTGTTTAATTACCAAAACTTATAAAAAAAATGTTATAACATTTAAGTGGATATAAATTGGATATGACTAAATCCATATCCACTTAAATGGATTGAATCTTAAAGATCCAATCCATTTAAGTAGATATGGATTGGATTCTTAAAAATCAAATCCATGCCCACTCCTAGTACTAGGATGTCTTGGGGAAATAATTGCAATCCTCTTCAAGGTTTTTTTTATCTCGTGTTTAATAATGGGGTAACACAAGATTTATTTAGAAGTTGAATGGTTTGCGGGAATATTTTCTCCATTGTATGTTTTCACTTTTAATTACAAAATGTTTCCTTATTTTAACTTTATTTCTTGTTTTTGAAATATTTGTATAAGAAAAAATGAAAACATTGCTTTCAAATGGAAATGTGGGATTTTTGTGATTACAAGTGAAAACAAAAAACCTTTGGCAACTAGTTTTTTTCCCAAATGGAAAGGTCCAACGCTTGCACCTTAAATCAATGATACCTGTTAATAAGTAATAGATATGTGGAGAACGTCTTTTGCATTTCTGTTTAAACATTTGCTTAGGAGTTAGGAGAGTGATTCAAATGGCTGGGTAGTAATTCATGTGGTGGCAAATACATAAGTAGTATGTATGATTGTTTCTATTGCAATTATGTTGAGACATTTATGCCAAGAGGATATCAATTTTACATTAGGAACTGCTTAGTTCTTTTTTCTTGGTCTTAATTTCACTTGCTCTTTATCCTTTATACATTTTATTTACCTTAATTTGTTATATTGATATTGATGGGGTTGGTTTTGTTTGTCTAATCTGTAATATGATGAAAGTTTGCAATTCAGGGACACCATTTTTCTCTCTTACAATATGAGACTGAGAAGTTTAGGAATGATATAGATAAGATGCGTATTGAGTTGAGGATATACTTTATCAGTTTTAACAATTGGCCTTTGTAACACCCCGTGTGCACCCAGTGTGTTAACATTACTATAATATCAGAATAGCATAAAATAAGTCGCGGAAGCATACGAGAATCGTATTTCTTGATACATTATGTATGGTGTATAAACAAAAACAAGATAAATCTTACTATTTCTAGCCCTTATTGATCCAGATAATCAAAACTAAACAAAACAAACAAAACCAGGCAGATACCAACCATATCTAATAAGATATGATAGGAGACAGAAGCTACCTCAATATGTATACCTCACAAGGAGTTCTCAACTCTCAGATGCTAATCCAAGCAGTTCACAATGCTTGACCCATTTATTTCCCTCACCAAGAAATCCATCTTCTTCACCCTATGTACCTGCAACATGAATCCCACACGGGGTGAGATAAAAATCTCAGTAAGCCAGGGTTCTTGGAGGTCTTTCCTCCCCCTGGTTCACTATCATCTGCCTACGGTAACAATATGGCTTATTCATAGCCATCTGCATTCTCTCACCACAGATCACTCATGCTGCCTATTTGCACGCCTAATCAGGCTTGTGCACTCAGCATCTAAACAGAGAGATTCTCTGTCTCGGAAAAATAAACTCCCTCAAGCTCCATGAGCTTTAATTCTCAATCTCATAACATATATATCTTAGCCTTCTCGGCTTTCTTATCTCAAATCTATCTCATATATATATATATATATGTATTCATCCTATCTGTAACACCTCACCTCTGCTGAGGTAACACTGATCCAAGGAATAGGTTCTCTGTAACCTAATCCTTCATATGGGATAGTCCTCTAACAGGTACAAATCCCCAGAATCTCACTGTACTCTAATCGATACCTGAGGAGGATCATCCATCTAAGGGTTCTCTACTCACTCAGGGCTTTGTCACACATTACCTGAGGAATCTCTCCACTCAGGGCTTTCACACACATTGCCTGAGGAATCTCTCAACTCAGGACTTTCACACATATTGCCTGAGGAATCTCTCAACTCAGGACTTTCACACTGAGAACCTGAATAGGATCATCCACTGAAGGGCACATCTATTCAGGACTCAGGCTCGAGTAGGATCATCTACTGAAAGACACATCTACTCAGGGTTTACATGGATGCCTATGGATTATCCCAAGGGAGATCATCCACCGAGTGGGCACATTCCCGATGGGGTCCATAGTCCACTATTCTCTGGCCAGAAAATGCACACCTAATTCTCATAAACAATATAAAGCATGACACTCTCACAGTGTCCATCTAACATCAAGACCAACATGCCATAATGGTACTATCTCAATGCATATCTCAACACCATCACGGTGTTTCACTATCTTAATCATCAACACACAACATAAACGTACCTGGCATGTCATACAACACTATTATCAATACCAAGCGTAACACTATTACAATGTCAGCTTGGCATCAAGCATCAAGCATTAATACAGTGTTCATACATCACTAGCATACCACGGGTACTTCTCTCATACCCAAAACAGCTCATCCTCTACCCTAGTGTTTAACTACATTAGTTCTTATATACATGTCTTTTTCACCTATAAGACCAGACAATATCATACCTAACACCATCATAGTGCTAGGATCATTATCAACCATCCTACAATAATATCAAAATCAGAACACTAACCTAGTGCTCGTATTCACTGCAATCCATATAATTAAATAAATAGTGACCCCATGCAGGGAAATCACTCCAAGAAACACTGAACTTACCTGGTAAGACTGTGCTTTCTCTTCAGTCTTCAGATGGTTGCTCCAAGCTGCTGACACCTTCGTGTCCTGCCCTCTGGCAAATCATACAGCACAGTCAACCTCATAATTACAATACCAGGTATCTGACAACGGTCCTCAACCGTTGGAATGAAAGGAAACATGATTCCTTTCTATAGCCCCTCAATTATCTAACTTAGGGTTATCGGCCTAATCACTTTATAGGCCACTCACAGATCCTTAGTTGTAATATTCCTAAGTCCCAGCGCGCGTGGCACGAGTTTGGGCGCGTATAGCACGAGTCTGAGGCCCCTGGGGGTGGATTATGCAGAAAAACACTCTGCAGAAGTGTTTCTGCATAATTTGGTGCGGCCAGCGCCAGGTGTGGCGCGGATCGCGCCAGGGGCAAAGGTGTGGCGCTGATGGCGCCGGGTTGGCGCTCATGGTGCCACAGTCTCTGGAAGCTGGCGCTCTCGGCGCCGTGGATGGCGCTGGCGGTGCCAGAAACTGTAGGATTTTCCTAGTTGGCGCGGTTGGCGCCGTGTGTGGCGCGGTTGGCGCGGGAGACTCTAGAGGTTGAAGCTCCTGGCGCGGGAGTTGGCGCCGGTGGCTCGGGAACCTCTGGAGGTTGACGTTCTGGGCGCCGGAGTTGGCGCTGATGGCGTGGGGAGCTCTGGAAGTTGGCGCCCTTGGCGCGGGAGGTGGCGCTCTTGGCGCCAGAGGTTCTGGAGGCTGGCGCTCTTAGCGCGGGGCTGGCGCTGGAGGCGCCGAGGATTCTGCAGCTGGCGCGATCAGCGCCATGTGTGGCGCGATCCGCGCAGCAGCTCGGGCAGGTCCACTATATAAGTTGATTTTCGCGATTTTTGAAGCCCCAAACCCCTTTTCTTCTTCCTCAGACCTCCCACCTCCATTGTTGAGTGCCCAAGCTTGGTTCCTTCACCATATCCCACCAAAATCACTTCCTTAAACTTGTTTTGTGAAGGAAATCGCTTCTTGAGCTTGAATCCATCCTCTCTTTCACCTCAAACCCACTCATTTTGAGAATCCCTTTCTCAAGGGAAGTTCGTGGAACTTGAGCTCGGCGAGGAACGACGACGATTCGTGAGTACCCAAGCTAGGGGAAGTTGTCCTTGGGCCTTCCTTGCGTCATTTGAGGTAAGAAACTTAAGATTTACCTCTTGATTTAAGAGTTGGGGTTTTGGGTGAATAGTGACCCACTTTTGATAGAGCTTGTTTTAGCTTTGGGTCATGTTGAAACATGTGCTTAGAATGTTGTGAGGATGTGGGATTATCTCTTAAATGTGAATTTGGTGAATGTTGATTTCATGGCTCTATGTGATGCATGTGTTGTTGATTGGGCTGAGTTGCTTGGCCATTTGTGAACATGCTAGAGCCTTGGCTTGTGGTTTTGATGACCTTGAGAGGTTATTGGTATGATGGCTTGTGTATGCCAATTCTTGTTGAACCATAGGATAGATGACTTGTGGTTTGGAAAGGATTGTGAGTCCTTTCATGCTTGAGCGGTTGTGAATCGTAATGCTTGTGCCTTGTATGGCTTGTATGTTGATATACATGTTATGTGTGTGTGCCTTGATAGGGCGTGACACCGAGGGTGTCAGTGGCGTGGGCCACAGAGCACGGGAAGAACTGCAAAGCTCGACTTTGCCAGGTAAGTTCTGGACCCTTGGGGATGTTTCCCACTTGTGTGTGCTCTACCATACTCCGCGGGAGTAGTGGTTTCATTCATGACTCATGCATTGTGATGATGTTGCATGCTCATATATGTACATATGCTTGTATCCGTGCTTGATAGATGTATTAAGCCTGTTGTTAGATCCTTTGGCCAATAGGATATATATGGACCTCCCTAGGAGAGAGCGCAACTCCTAGTTTGGCTGGCTCTGGTTGACTCGGTCCCGGGATGCGGAGATTCCCTGAGGCCAAGAGCTAGGATGTGTCCCGTCGCGGTGAGTGCCTAGTCTCGGAGGTACCATATACGTGCATCCATGCGAAGGGGTAGCACCCGATGGGATGGCACGGGTGTGAATTTCGGTTTCACACTGAGGTCGGCGTTCGACTCCGTCCGCCATACATAGAGCACCGGGATTGCTTGCTTTGTATTGTTATGAGAGGCCGGGATGGCCCAGTGTTGTGATGCCATGATGTTGTGTGTCATGATGAGTGAGCCAGGGTGGAGGAGATGCCTCCAAGGACCCTGAGCTTATTGAGATTTTTATCTCACCCCATGTGGGGCTTATGCTTTTTTTCAGGTGATGCTTCTGGCAGAGGGGAGCAGTCTCAGGGCGGGAGGCCCCAGTAGAGAGGTTACCTGCTTGGCCTCAGGCAGCAGAGGATAGCTTGGAGCTCGGCTCAGCTATGAGGATGTTTTGTATGCTTGGAGCTCGGCTCAACATCTTGTTTATTTTGATGTATACCCCTGTGAGGGAAGACGTGCGTTGCGCATGTATTTTGTTTTATACACTGATGTATATTTGTATGCCCTCTTGTGAGGAAGGATCCTCGGGATCAGATGTTGTATATAACTTGTTTATATGTGTATGATGATGTTCCTCCTGTATATTTATATCTTTGAGATATTTATGTTTCTGCCTATTGTTTGGTTGTATGATCTGGTTAAGCAGGGGCATGTGTGATGTGTTGTGGGTTGTGTTTCCATACATAATGTTATCAAGAAATATGGTTCGATTTTATGCTTCCGCAAGATAAACTTGTTTTATTAACTTTGTTTAAGCGCTAATCTGATTTAATCATAATGATAATACGCCGGGTATACACGGGGTGTTACATTAGCAGGATCATTCTTAACCTGACCATGGCCTTAGAGTCTTGGTAAGACTCTGTATTAGACAATCCAATGGTCTATTTGTGCATAAATTCACCAGTCATCAATCATGGCCAAAACAGACATATTAATGCATATTCACCATTTATTTGGCCTCATGAACAATTCTTATAAAGGCACTTGGGTTCATTTCTATCTCAGAACCCCTTATCCACTCAATCTTCTTCCTACTCATACTACTCTCAGGGTCACAACCCAACTTCATCAGAAATCCAGTTTCAATATCTCATATTCCTCAGAACAACCCCCTGATCGTACTTTTCTAAAGAACCTAAGCCTAATTCCAGTCCTAACCCAAATGGGTTACTATTCACCCCATTACCCTTTTCACAAATTAAACGATGAAAGCTGAGTTTCTTACCTCAAAGATGTTGATGAAGGCCCACTGATTGCCTCTCCAAGCCTCAGCATTCCATGGGTTGCCTTCTTTCCTCTCTGAACTCAGCTTTCCTCAAGGTTCTCAAGGGATGAGGTTCTCTCAAGATTTCTCTCACAAACTCTCACAACTAGGCTGGATTTTGGCTCTCCAATGGTTCTAATCAAGTTCAGAAGTGATTAGGAGGTGTTTTAGTGGTTTATGATTAAAGTATGAAGCTTCTAAGGTGCATTAATGGAGGTCCAGGCTCGGGGAAGAAGAGGAACAATGGTTTCCTCTGGAAAAATCGTAAAATCCCTTTATATAGGGGCCTGACCGACATGCCGCGCCCTTGGCGCCACTTTCCAGTGCATCTGGCGCCCTTGGCGCCACTTTGGCGCTAGTTTCCAGCATCTCGCTTACGGCACACATGACGCATGGTTACAACCTTTGCCTTAGCGTACAACGAGTTATATAGAAAGCATGAACCACCTCGAACTCACTCGATCGATGGCTCATGGTTCTACGTAATTAGTAGATCGAGTTTATACTCCAATCTAAGGTTTTTAGGGTTGTGAACTCAAGAGTACCGGTACGAGTTCTTTGAGTAAGGAAGTTTTAGCTTTTACTTATGTCAATGAGTGAGAACAATAGTAGTAGATTGAGTTAAAGAGTTTGATCTTCCCCCCGAAAGGGATATAGAGGGGTAAGGGTCCTTTCTTTTGTTGTTGCACTGAACTAAGTAAGTGGTGGCGCTCTTGGCTGCGCTCTTGGTGCCGAACTTCGTCGCTAAATCCGTCGCTAATTCTGTCGCTAAATCCGTTACTAAGGCTTTTGCGACAGAATTTTATAAATTTAAATTCTTATTTCTTTTACTCCTTTTTATAAAAAGCTAGGTTATTATAGCCTTGATCAACTACTTATGATTTTTATGGTGCAATCACATGTTTTGTGATATAGGTATGAGATAGATAAAGTCACTGTTGGACACCGATTAGATTTGAACCTTAAAATGGGGTAAGAGTTAAGATTAAATATGTTGATTGTCAATGATTACAGAACTCTTGTTAGACTAAAAATCCTCTTTTTAGCTGTTACTGCCGATGGGTCACTAAAAATGCAAGAAAATAAGGGAGGAATTGTCTAAGTATAAAGGCTGAAACTAATATCCTGACAAACAAACTTGATGGATTGACAAGCAAACTTGATGGAGTAAGAAACAACATGACAAGCAAACTTGATGGGGTAAGCAATTATGGAATTGTTTGGTAAGCTTATTCAAAAGCACTTATAAGAGAAGACAATAAAAAAAAATTAAGTTCATAAGCTAATTCATAGAAGCTCTCTCATCTTTTAGAAAAGTTATGAGAAAACTTCTACAAATTAACTTATACATAAACAAACTTTAATTCATGGAGAAACTTATTTCATTTTTTACTTCTTATTTTCTTCTCTTAGAAGTGTTTCTAGTTAAACTTACAAAATAAGCCTTATGTGATATTTAGAAGTTGTTATTTCATCACATGGAAATTTGGCAATTTGCATTCTAACGCCCTTATTCTAACACCCTTTGCTATAATTCATATTCAGGGGATGGATTCTTTAATAGCACAGTTGGAAATAGCCAAATATGATACCATGAAATACTTCATATGAACAATTGTTTCGATGTTGTTGGTCTGGCTATTCTACGTCTATTGTGATGTAAATGGATTGTATTCTAATTAACATCCACACAATTGAGGGCCCACAAAATGGCTACTTTCATGTCAATTGAAACTTTAATTTTTTTTTTTTTTTGTAAAAATCAAAAACATATTAGAATTTACATAACTCTTGATCAATATCAACATTTTTTGTTATATGTAGAACTCACTTATCAGATAATTTTCATCTTATTTACAATTTTTTTAATTCAAACATTAGTTAAATTTCATAATTTTTATTTGTAAGTAGGTTTATTGAGACAAATATCATGTCTTGAATTAGTTTAAAATGTTTACATCTTAATATTAAAAAACGGTCATAGTTTTTAAAGGACAACATTGACTTAAATTTTTGAGAGATTAATGATTAAAATGAATTGTTTAAAAGATAAAAGGCCAATATAAATTTTAGGAAAATGATAAGAAACAAAAAATAGTACTTGGAAACAATCAATTTTAGTTAAAATATTACACTAAATTCCATCAGAATAGCTTATATTTTTTTATGAATAGTATTGTGGACGATGAGCACTTGAGAGCTGATGGAACATGATCGCATATTTGGAATTTGTAGGTCCACTTGCGAGTTAAAGTTTTCATGTGGAGTGCGTGTCACGATTGCCTGCCCGTTCGAACTAGACTTTGTACTAGAGGTCTAGGTTGCTCTTCCATTTGTGTTCACTGTAGCTTAAGATTATATTGGAGAACACATGCTATGTTTTCTTGTATTGCATGACAAGTAAAAAGTGATGGAAGGAAGCCAATTTGCAGCACATCATTAATCCTCTTCTTGACCATAGTGACAACTTTAAAAAGGTATGTTTTAAAGCTCTATCTTTACTTGATGATCCTAAACATGCATGTTACTTTTGCTATGACCCATTGGAGTTTGTCGAATGCAAGAAATGACAAACTCTGGAATAATCATAAATTGGCTTGTAAACAAATGGTCTTACATGCTAAACAAGTGTTGCACGAGTGGATGACAACAAAAAATATGAATTCTAATTCTTATGAGATGTATTTTTGTCTACTTATGGTATTTGGTCTCCCCTAACTCATGATTATCTAAAATGTAACATGGACGCAACGTTTCATTCACAAGACCATATCACTAGTTGAGGCTTATATATTGAGGCAGCGAAGGAAGATTTATGATGGGCAAAATAGCTTCGATGAGACCTTATGTAGCAATTACTGAAGGTGGAGCTTTGGGGTTATTATCAACTATGAATTGCATGATTGAATTAGAAATATCCCACAGTATTATGGAAACAAATTGTAAGGGGGTTGTAGATAAGATCTACAACGAGGGTGTTGATATATCTAAAGTAAGGGCTATAATAAGGGACCATACATCCATACAACAATCTTTTCTGTCTATCCAGACTTTAAAGTGTAGTTTGTTAGGAGACAAACAAATGTTATAGCTCATTCTCTTGTGAGGGTGGCTGTGCAAAATGCTAATCCATCTATTTATCATTTGCCTCTTTTTTGTATTGTAGACATTATTAGAATTGAAATGATATGAGTTTATCATAATAAAAAGTTGGATTAATTTTGATCATTAAAAATTTATTAGAGGATCCATTGGATTTTTAAAATTAGTGGATTAGATCCATCCATTTTTTTTTGTCATTGATGGATGGGATGAATGGTAGGTAAATGAATTAATTTCTCACCCCTACACACAACCATCTACCCTTCTCATAATTCAAATTTAGCAATATAAATCAAATTATATGGAACTGAATTGGCGTATCTTAGTTGATAACACACATTGAGTTTATAAAGAGAAATTTAAGTTCAGTCCCCTCCTAATATACTATTGGAGAGAGACGAGGAGGTTTAAATGTGACTAAGTCTTAGACAAATAATTAGTCTCATAATCGACCTAAAAAATCAAAACTTATGAGATATTTCGAAGTCTCAACGAGAAACCAAAAATCTAATTAAACTAGTATAGACAAAAAAATCAAATTAGATGGACGATATTTAAATATATAAATAATATTAATCAGATTTAAAATATCTCATCACATCCTCTTCTAAGAAAGTAATGTGAACAAAAAAAAATACAACTAAAAGAAATACTACAACACCAATACCAAAAAAACAAAATGAAAATATTTAATAGACACCTATATTATTCAACATTTTGAAAGAGTTGAAAAAAGAGAGCAAAATATATGTATCATAGAGAGTAGGTTTTACAAACAAACTCGTACCCATGGGTATTGCTCCACCCCCACATCGAGTTTGACGGGGAATACCTGCTTTGATTGGGATGGATACAGGTAAGGGATGGGGATGAGTATGTACATACCTGCCTCATAAGTGTATTCGATATGTATAATAACTGAATTATCTCTATTTTATGTAACATATATTACTTAATTGACCTTTTGTTATTGTTTATAGACCTTTTTTCTTGGATATATACAATGACACTATTTATATAAATCAAATGTTGTTATTTCATTTTTTCTTAAAATTATTTTTATTTTTTAAAATTATAGGACAAATACAAGTAAGCTACTGGTATACCTAAAACCTATCGGATACAAGGATGAGGAACCAAAAATCATCCCTTGTCGGATACAAGGATGAGGAACCAAAAATCATACCCACAAGGGATGAAGATGAGTTTTGAGATGCAGGAATGGAAATGGGGAACCACATGTTTCCGTCTTGCCATTCTATGATAGAATTTATGATAGAGAATGACAGAAATAAAAAGTGTTGGTTAGATATTTAAAAAAATGATTTGTGTATTATTACTAAAAAGTATTCAATAGATATAAAAAAACCACATATATGAAATATGCCTAAATATAAATGAATAATATGTTACAAAATTATCTCATACTGTATTTAATTTATTTGTATCATCATAAAATGAAAAAAAAAATCATTAGTACGTGAAAAAATATATGTTTTATTAATTCATTTAAAAAAATATTCAAGATGTTCTTTTATATAGTTTCATATACAATCAACCTTTGTTAGATTTTTTTTATAAAAATAAACCTTTGTTGGGTTGATTGTAGGTTTTGGTTGGAATAAATATGTTTGCGACCACCGTTTTCGTGGCTGCAGAGCCTAGCTTTGTAACTAATTCGCAATTATATTATTGAAATTTAATGTGGTGACAATGTAGTGATGCCACTGATGTACACAGGCGAATTAAAATGGAAATTCAGCGGTACTTTTACATTTCTGAAAATGGAAATATTGCATGAAGATATAACAATTTAATCACGCCAAAACGATACAACAGTTAATTAATTTTTTGTACACTTTTAATTTTGGTTATTTTAAAAGTGCCTTAAAAAAATCTACGTTTAAAAATTATTTCTCATATGATTTATTAATATTCATATTTTTAAATATAGAGTTTGATGTGCATTTAGGAGTTACTTACATTTTTTAAGTAACAACTATTTTCATGAAATAACTATTATAAATTTTATACCATTTAAATAAAAAAATTAGTTTAGAATCACTTTTCACTTAAAATATTTAAATATAAATCTTATTTCACATGGTTATTTTTACCAACAGTCAATTATATGCATAGTTTTTGTGGGCTAAAATAATTTTTTATTCTTATATTTTAGTTTTTTTTTTATCTTGGTCACTTAAGTTTCAAAATTATTTTTTTGATTTTTTATGTTTTCAATTTTTTTTTTTGTTTTTGATTATGTTAAGCATAAATGTTAAATATGTTAAAAAAGGTGTGATGTGTCCACCAAAACTAATTGAAATGATAATGTGACATTAGGGGTGGATCCAAACTGGAATGAGAGGAGGTTAATCACAAAAAAATAAAATACATTCAACTTCTATATATCATTAGTTTTAAAACAAAACATTTATAATTTGATGTTTTAATACATTAAATTACATTATTTAATAATTTATTAAAAGATATAACATCTTATGAAAAAAAACACATATAACATTTTTTTATGTGTTACAAAATTAATAGCTAATATTTAACAATTTTCTTTCGATGCATACTGATATATATTCAATAAAAACTTTATGTTTAATCTTATTACTTGTTACTAAAACATTAAATGTAAAATATGTAAAATGATTTTTTCGTGTGGTTCGGTGTTCTTTTGCCCTTTTCAATCTTGCCAATGTCACAATTTGTGACTACAAAAAATGGTATTGTTCATTTCCATAATTTGAAATTTATAAATATTCAATTAATCCAAAGACACTTGTTTATACGAGATTTGAAAATCAAGAACTCTTTCAATTATAAAAATAAAAATAGAACTTACAAATAGATTTTAACAAAGAAAAAAATGGATCATATAATAACTAAATAAATGAGATTTCTTTACTTAATATAAAAATCAAATTTCTTTAAAATAAATAAATGATATTAAGATATTAAAATTTTAAATTGAAAAAAAAATAGGGGGTAAGGCCCACCTCCTTCTAACATTGGTTCGTCCCCAGTGTAATATGTTAATTAAAATGGGGTTGTTTTAAATGACTATATTTTGGGTTTTTTTAAATAGTTTCATTTTGGTATTTTAAAATTTTAAAATTATTTAATTTTGGTTCATTAAGATTGTGAAATGATATATTTTGCTTTTAACAATTATATATGATGTTAGGGTCTAATAAATATAATTGAAGACATTATACTAAAGCTGGCATGATTTATTATTTGTTAACAAAATCTATGTTTCCTGTAAACCAAAAAAAATATACTTTTGAAAATTATTTCTCATATGATTTATTAATAATCGAATTTTTAAATATATTTATTGTTAATTGGGTTTGTTTTAGTCTTTGATGTGTAATATATATTAGTTTTTAATTTTTTTAGCTTCAATAATTGACTTACTTATATGCAAGTGTACATATGATTAGTGCGTCTATGTCTACATGATTTTATCCTCTACAAAAGTAAGTCAATCAATGAAGTTAATTTTTTTGAAAGCAATACATACATTACAACATCCAACATTTATATGTAATTAATTTTGGTTGAATGTCCTCAATTACAATAACCAGAGGTTGACATTGTATGCAACTTAGGATAAAAAATTTATTTGATGAACCAAAAGGAAACCATTTTGTTTCCAAAACCAAGATGAAACCATTTAAACAACTGAAAGTGCCATAATAAAACCTTTCAAAGAATTTAAGAACCAAGATGCAACCATTTGGGAGAGGATTCAATGACTCTATGGCACCAAAGTGACAATTTCCTATTTTTAGCTCGTTGAATTAATTTGACGATTCGGATTTTACCACTTATTTCAAAGAAGTATCCCTAAGTGTCTGACCAATTGAGATGACCCCTCAAAAATTATGTGATCGACATCCAATCTAAACTGAGTGTCAATTATAACACCGATTAAAGAGCACATTGCAAGATCCAAGATATTCATTTGGATGTAACCATTCACTATCAGAAATATCAAGACAATTGCCCCAAGAATATTGAGATCATTAGAATGTGATGTACCTCCATATAACCTTTAATGCTTGACCTAAATATATAAAGTGTACTTTACACTTAAATATTCTTAGATTATGTCTCATTTCTCTTAAGCACGGTTTAAATATAATTGCTAATAATAACTATCATTTAAGATATACATAAAAAAGAGATGCTAAAATGAAAATGAACTTATAGATAAATAGATAAATATTTAAAACATGCGTTTTGAACAAGGGTTAATGTGACCGGTATGGCGTTTAGTAGCAACCGATATTACCCGTGACGTAGAGGGCGATCCTCCAGAATAGAGACGATAGGAAGCAAAACTATTAATGCTTTTACCGACACGTCACCGGAAGTACGCGTGCACTGCATCTACGCCTATGAGGTGGCACTTTCATCTTAAAGTTTGGAAGCTGTCAGAGTTCACGCGCTTTTTCCTAAAAAATTGCAATTGCAACACACTCTCTCAAGTCTCAAATCGCAATTCCCAAACCAAACACGGAAAATTCCCTCTCTTCTTCCCAACGACGCCGTCGCCTCGAGAGAACACTATTTTGTCTTTTTAACACTAACAAACGACCGTCGTTTTGTCCTTAAAACCCGATCCGGTTGACACGTACTACCATAGCTAATTGTGAGAATTTCGGTCACCTGTTTTTTATTTTTTATTTTATTTTTATTGTGCCTTTTTCGGTTGTCCTCTCTTTAAAGCTCCCTCCTCCTCCTTCTCTCTCTCTCTCTCTCTCTCTCTCTCGTTTTTGAAGACGAACATTAAACAATAGTGAATAAGCAGTTAAAGCAAACTGCGAAACGCTGAACATTTTAAGCAAATTAAAAAAAAAAAATAAAAGAGAAGAAATCATCGTTGTTGTGGACATTGTGTTTGTTTTCTAAGAAGAATGGAAACTATGTGTTTAAAATCTGGGATAGTTCCCACGATCTCTATTACTGGGTCGCTGGACGCACGTGCCAATCCTTCTCAGGTGAGCAAGGTGGGGCGCGCCGCAGCCGATAAACCGCCGCAGAGGTCGGTGTTTTCGAGGTTTTCCTTTTGGTACCCTTTGGAATCTCTCTGGCCTCGGGGGAACAACAGCAGGTACAAAGGGCTGGCCCTCGACGACGCCGTTTTGGCGGACAACAACGCCGAAGCGAAGGCCGTTAGAGACGACGACCAGGGTGACGGAACGGAACGGCAGACCGGAAACTGGGTTTTGAAGATTCTGCATGTGAAGTCCGTGTGGGAAGGGAAACAGCGCAATGAAGAGGATGGTGCGGTTCGTGATCAAACTCAAACCAATTTCGATGAGGAGGAGGTGTGTGAATGTGATGCTTGCGGGGTTGATGAAGATGACGGCGACGGTGAAGAAGAAGAGGCTCAATTCGATAGAGGCTCGTTTTCGAGAATGCTTCGGAGGGTATCGTTAGCCGAAGCTAGATTGTACGCTCAGATGTCACACTTGGGGAACTTGGCTTACGATATACCTAGAATCAAGGTATGAGAGTTGAGATCTTTCTGCTTTTAATTTTCGTAAATTGTAGGGTTAGGTCGGTTTCATGCTTCTTTCTATTTGTGATTTTTTTTTTTTTTTGTTTTGAGTCTGATTCGTAGATTTTGAGAAGATCCATCTTGTACTCAACTCTGATCTGGATCTAGTACACATTGTTTGCTTGAAGATCCTGTGTGTTATGATTTGTCTAACTTTTCAAAAACCTATAGAAGGTTTAAGTTTAAACTTCACGAAGCAGTAATCTGAAAATGGAAGTGCTTTGTTATGACACATGTTTCATTTAGCGGAGTGTAATTTATAACAGCTATTGGAATACGCATGGTTTAATATGATCTGATTTATGTTTTACGTATAGTTCTGCAAAGATAGTATGTTGGAGGGGTTCTGTTTGTTTACCATTTACATGAGATCAATTGCATTTTATAATTAGTCATATTTCTGTAAAGCTCTGTTACTGGTTTTTATTTTTATTAAAATGACATGTTCTGAAATTGATTGATAAATCTAGGAATTTGATTTTCTACAAAATGCATATAAAAACTAATTTATAATTTGGATTTGATAATTTAGCCAGGGAAACTCTTGAAACATCATGGTCTGCGCTTTGTAACTTCATCAATAGAGAAGAAGGAATTGTCAGTGGCAGCAACAGCTGAAAAGGATCCCCAGAAATTTGGATCATCAACAGAGAAGAAGGAATGTGCAGCAATTGCTGAAAAGGATCCCCAGAAAGTTGAAACTGATGAGAAGGTAGAAGAAAAAGAAGAAACAAAGGATCCAAAGAATGCTGGATACAAGATAAGTGCAACTGCTGCTTATAATATTGCTGCCTCTGCTGCTACTTATCTGCACTCTCAGACTAGGAGCATATTCCCGTTCAAATCCTCAAATGCTGTGACTGGTGAAGGTTCACCTGAAGGAAGCAATGAAAGCCTTGACAGTGTTAGCATGCTAAATACAGAGGTGGCATCTCTGATGGCGACTACTGATTCAGTGACAGCAGTGGTTGCAGCAAAGGAGGAAATAAAGCAGGCTGTTGCAGATGATCTGAACTCTGCACATTCAACACCCTGTGAATGGTTTGTCTGTGATGATGACCAGAGTGCTACAAGGTTTTTCGTTATTCAGGTGGGGAAACTTAATTGAGGACATACTATTGCTTTTTGCACTATAATTGTACTTGTTGGTTGCAGCTTGCAAGTTGGCTGTAATTTGCAAGAATTTGAGCTTTAATATGATAAAATCGTTATCATGGGGGTTTTCAACATTTATTTGCGTTATTTAGCTGATGATATTTTAGAGTATCTGTATTTCACTGCCAATTTTGGATGTATATTTTCTGGAGTGCTCTTTCTCACTATATTGTTTTAATAAATATATGCAGGGTTCTGAGACGTTGGCTTCATGGCAAGCAAACCTACTCTTTGAGCCAATTAAATTTGAGGTAATTGTCTATATTGCATACTGAAGTAGTAGTTTACTAGTTCTTCACATGTCATTCTTGTTAAAGGGGAATTTCATTCTTTTTATGGTTATAAATAAATACTTTTGAATCTTTCTTAATGTGTATATAATTATCTATCCTGAAACTGACATAATGATGTACTCATTTTTTCCCAGGGTTTAGATGTACTTGTGCACAGAGGTATATATGAGGCTGCTAAAGGGATATATCAACAGATGTTGCCAGAAATACATGCTCACCTAAAATCTCAAGGTTCTCGTGCAACTTTTCGTTTCACAGGCCATTCTCTAGGTGGAAGCTTGGCATTACTTGTGAATCTCATGCTGTTGATAAGGAATGAAGTGCCGGTCTCCTCTCTACTTCCCGTGATAACATTTGGTTCTCCATCCATCATGTGTGGAGGTGATAGTCTGCTAGAAAAATTAGGTTTGCCTAGGAGCCATGTTCAAGCAATTACAATGCACAGAGACATAGTACCACGAGCATTTTCTTGCAATTACCCTAATCATGTTGCAGAACTATTGAAGGCTGTCAATAGGAACTTCCGTAGTCATCCTTGTCTCAATAAACAGGTAAAGTTCTGGTTTTCAAAAAGTTTTGAAGTAGATAAAGAAATTTCTTTCATATAAATCTCTGAAGTAGTTTTATTTGTGAATTTTTACTGCAGAAGCTACTATATGCACCAATGGGTAATCTGCTGATTCTGCAGCCAGATGAGAAATTTTCACCGAGCCATCATCTCCTACCATCAGGCAGTGGTCTATATCTTTTGTGTTGCCCTTTATCAGAATCCAATGACACAGAGAAGCGGCTCCGAGCTGCTCAGATGGTCTTCTTAAACTCACCTCATCCACTTGAGATATTAAGTGACCGATCTGCTTATGGATCTGGAGGAAGTATACAAAGAGATCATGACATGAACTCTTACTTAAAGTCTATGAGAACTGTGATTCGCCAAGAACTTAACCAGATCCGTAAAGCTAAGAGAGAGCAACGGCGTAAGGTGTGGTGGCCTCTTCTGTTACCTCGGGGAGTTGATACCAGCATTGTTACTGGGAGGTCCATGATATCAATCAATGTGGGTCAACGCCAGTCACCCTTCTCCGGCGTGATACAAACAGGGAGAGAGTCCCTGAAAAGGTTCAGTAGGATTGTTACATCCCAACATATGCATTTGTTTGTGTTGCTTTTGTTCCCTGCTCGGTTGTTACTCTTGGGAACATACAGCGTAATTAACCTCCAATGAATTTATAAAATGATTCATTATTAAGCATGGGGGACACAATTGTATAGGGCGAGGGCACATGCTTTGTAGGACATTACACATTTAGACGATTCTTTATTCATTGATTTCAAAATTGAAATATTGGGTTCTTACGAGTCCTTGCTTGTAGAGGAATATTGCTCAAAAATAGTAATCAATATTTAAAAATTTAATTGTATTTGAATTCAGGTTATATGCTTATATTGGTCCCATGTTGAGTGTTTTGTTGGACTAACAAAAAATGCGTTAGATTTATCATGCTGAGTGTTTTGTAAGTAAGATGTTAAATTCGTCATTTGTGGACCACATTTAGCTGAATCTCAACGATAAACGTTTTGACGAAGCAATATATTATTACTCGTGTTACGTGCTTAATCTAAAAAGGGGCTGTTAGTTGCAACTTGAAAAAAGTGGAAGATGAAATAGTTGATTTGCAAGATAGGTAGACAAGGAAAGACGGTGCCAATTCATGAAAACGAGCAAGATTCTGTTGTTTCCACTCGACGTCTCATTTTATGCACATGCTGATTCACATGGCAAAACAAAAATAGCCGACAAACTTCAACAAGTTATAGTCTGCATTATACGGTTGGTGTTTTCTCCCCCAAACAAAAGGAAAAGTCGACACCACCCAGTCCAAGTGGGCTTCACTGCCTATCCATCCAACAAAGCAAAATTGAGTCTGTATTATAGGTCTTGGACCTCAAATTTTCCAATTTTCGCTATTTTGGCGGCATTACACGACTTACACGTGGATTTGGATATGGTTAATTTCTTTCGGTACCAACTACCAAGCGGTGAGCAAAAAAATATATGGAATTGGCTTAGAAAATTAAAATCTAACTCTCGGAAAGGTCAAGAGCAATTAGCTGATCCAACTCCTTTAAAAGTTCACCTCTGGTCAAGAGCATAGTGGATGGATAAGTAGATATTATCTCGGCGACATGCAACTTTTTCGTGTTCCTGTTGATTGATGCGGATGGTGGGTCAGTACACACTCGTTATTACTTATTAGTTGTAAAGATCCGAAAATATCGATGTCTGCTGGATATTATTGTTCTTAGCGTCAAGCAAGTAGTATTTGTAAAGATTCAAAGTATTGATGATTTCATTAGTCTGGAGTTCAAAGCTACCTATGGAAATAATTCGTCTTCACATAATCGCATCCATACAAGCAAAATAAAGATTAATATTGATTCTTAATGTGACTATCATTTATTTATTATTGTTATTTTTTATATGTAGGTATTAAGAATTTACAACAATTCAAATATAAAGGCATATTGTTCGATCAAATGATATAGACCTTCTTGATATTTAACTGTTAATTTAAAATAGAAATAAGATAAAGAAGAATTAATAGAACTTTTTTTTTAATGAATGATAGATGCATAAGAGAAAGAAAATACAAATTATATATTATTTAAATAGGTAAAAATAAATAGAAAATTTGGATAAGTAGAAGGGTGAATGAAAAGAAAAAAAAAAGAAATGGTATAAAGAACCTTTTATAGTAACTAAAAAAATTAAAATACAAAGACAATGTAATTTTTCTTATACTCTCCTCTGAATCTCTCGTATTAATAAACCTGTTAACTTTTACAAAATTTGTTTTAGAATAAATTTTTATTAAATGCAAATCATATAAAAGTTAAACTATTAAAAAATTAAATTAAATTTTAAAATATTATTATTTAAATAAAATGAACAATCAATGAAACAAATATTTAGAGAGGGGGGGGGGGGCTCTTTCATATGAAGCCCGCAAAAAAAAAAAAAAAACGTCCTCCCTATGCACAATTAGTTCAGGAAGTAAATACTATATGAAAATGTTGTATGATAAAATCACTCTATAACACACATGATTGTAAATCTTGACACTAACTTTCATTGTTACAGATAAAAAAATACCTAAGCTTATAAATTATGTTTCAAAGAATAACTAAGAAGTCTAATTTAGTTGGTTGAATGAAATGTGTGAATATTATAAATCCTGTATTTAATTAATACAGATAAAAAAATGTTTTCAAAAATAAAATGAGAGTCTATTTTAATTTTTTTATAAATAGACATGGCAAATATATTCTGTTGACATTCGGGTATATACTGCCCACTGCCCAGTAAACCAACCCAGATGTGTATAGACCCGGGCCAACTGTGTATGGGCCATATAAGCTCATGCCATTTAAAGTTGGGGTGTAAAACTTAATACACCAGCCAATACACTAATACACCAGAATTGAACAGTGCATTTCCGAATAAGTCCTTCGTTAAATAGGTTTAGGCATTTGAACGTTTCATTTTTCCCTCTGCTCGTGAAAAGTTGCTGCTGTGGTGCGTTCTATTCTCCCATCGGCGCAATCACTCCTTCGCATTTGGGTTGAAGAAGGTGGTTCATTCGTGGTGGTCGGACATTGGGGCGGCTCTGTTGGTGGTTTCCGACCTCCGGAGTAAGGTTCTATGCGTTTTTTACTGGTTGTGGTGTCGTACGGATTAAGTAATCCGTATGGTATTTACGGATTAAGTAATCCGTAAACACCATACGGATTACTCAATCCGTACGGTCTTTACGGATTAAATAATCCGTGAACACCATACGGATTTACGAATTCTACGGATTACTTAATCCGTAAAGACCTTACGGATTAAGAAATCCGTATGGTGTTTACGGATTACTTAATCCGTAAGGTCGTACGACACCATTTTTGAAAAATTTAAATGCCAATTGATGGAATTTTGAATCAGATGCTTTGTTGATTGTCAAATGAATCTGTTATTGGTAATTTATGTTTGTTTTTGAACAGATGGAACTATAGTTTAACTTATTGGTTGGAGCTGTACACTTTATTCAATGAAGATCAATGTGGTAAAATTTAATGTTGGTAAATCAAACTTAGCACAAAAACAATCAGAACCACTTTATATATGTATGGTAGGTAATAGGTATATTAGTAGTTCATCGGATTCCCAATTACCACAGCTTATTTGGAAATTGTCAACGCCATCAATGGTTTATACCAAATATAGGTGAAGTAGTGATACATGGAAATGGTGTAAGTTGTAGAAACAAGGTATTGATATTTGGTAATAGATTTGGCGAGCATGTTTGTGCAGGTTTTGAAATGTGACTTTTTTTGTTTTTTCAAATGTTGTAGCACAGGTTATGGCTAGAACAAGAGGTGGTATACGTCGCATAGCAGGACGAGATGGTGACAGAGGGCATGAAGAGTCGGCTGCTGAACGTCGTAGGCCTACAGCATCAGTCAGAAGACAACGTGCAGGGGCAGTTGTTGATGAGCAGCCACCGGTGGCAGACCCACATGTAGGTGATGATATTCATGAGGTGCCTGCTGTTGAGGACCATGTTGCCATGGATGATGGAGGCGATGATGTTCACTCATTTCCAGGTGGTCCGGAGGACACCTCTGTCTTAACAGAATACGCTCAACATGTAGCTGTTCGGGTGTGGGAAGGAGAGGTATTGATAGTTGTAATTCAGAAACAAAGTTTTCCAACTTTGTAGTCATCTTACAGTGACTGATATGTTTGCAGGAACGGGGTGAATTGAAACTGGCCTCGCATGGGAGAAAAGTTCAGAAATTTGGACGGCCTGCACCTCAGATTGAGGGTATGGTTGCTGGGACGGGTTTGGCCCCTTTGATCAGCTGCTGTGTTGATACTGGAGATAGGGGATTGTTATCGGCGTTCGTTGAGAGGTGGCACTCAGAGACGAGCAGTTTTCATTTACCGGTGGGGAAGTTAAGTATCACATTGGACGATGTGGCATCCCTCTTGCATTTACCGATAGCAGGACATCTTTTATCGTTTGAGAGTGTTGATGTTGGCCAGGCAATACATATTCTCGTTGATTTGCTTGAGGTATCTGCAGACGCAGCTGGAGCGGAGACCGAGCAATGCCATGGGGCATATGTTCGTTTGTCCTGGCTTCGAGACTTATACGCTGTGAAGGTTGCGGCTCAGGAGTGGATAGTAGCGGCCAGAGCCTACTTACTTCACTTGGTTGGTTGCACTCTATTTGCCAACAAGAGTGCCACACATATCAATGTGGTATTCTTGGAGGCTTTTCGTGATCTGGACCGTGCAGGGGGATATGCTTGGGGTGTGGCCGCTCTGGTTCATGTGTATGCCAACCTCAACTACGCATCCTTGCATCACGGGAAGCACCTGGCCGGTTATGTGACATTGTTGCAGGTAATTCATTTTATCAGGCCCATGCTTATTACAAACCTTACATTTGATTTGTCTGACATGCTAATAGGTTGTCTATGTATCATTTATGTTGCAGTGTTGGATTTATGAGCATTTCCCTACAGTTGGAAATGTCTCTGCATCTCGATCATACGAGGAGACATTACCACGAGCGTGTCGTTGGCGGGTTGAGAAGGCATTACCACTTACCACCTATCGTCGGAGATTTGATAGGTTGGTCATGGATGATGTACGCTGGGCTCCATATGCAGATCACCGTCCGCATAGAGAGTTCGATATCCTGTCACTATTCTCTGGACATGTTCGCTGCGGACCGATGGTTGTGAGACACCTTCCAGGTCGGGTATTGAGGCAGTACGGTTTTGTTCAGGATATCCCAGAGATCCAGTTATCAGATGATCCTACCCCAGATGACATTGACGAGGCATGGATTCAGTTTGGTGATCACTTGGCATCCACGACTGAGGTAGCCCGTCAGCCTGGTCAGACAGTAGTTGGCTACATGGACTGGTATTTCCGGGTGTCCCATCCATACATGAGACCCGTTGAGATAGGTGATCCTGTTAGGCACCGTCCAGCCGATCCACACATTGTAGAGGACCCTCCGCATGCTGACACTCATCATCTAGTGCCTGATGCAGCTATCCCTGATGACCCTCCACATGCGTTGGTATTGCCTATCACTCTATACTATTTGTATTTGTAAATGTATGTCGTGTTACAAAGTTAACCATTATTATGTTGACATTGATTCAGGCTACTTTCGATAGGATAGCCCGAGGCTTATAGGAGATGATAGACCTACGCATGGTTACCCCGGGCACTGATGCATATGCTACCACAGAGAGGCTGTTACGTATAGCGCGCTCGGTTACCGAGGAGCGATGTGTCTACAGGCGGCAGAGACGGACGAGGCAGAGGCAACAGTAGCCTCTATTTGCAGACGTTATATTTAGTTATATTTATCGCACTGATTATTGTATTTGGATTTTGTTGTCCATGTTCTATGCACATTAGTGTACTCTGACATTGTAGTTCATGTACTTCGACATTATTGTACTTTTGACATTGCTTCAGGCTATTTGTTTGGTATACACATCGATTGTCATCCAAAACAAGTTTAAACAACAACAACACATGCTATTCGTGGTTAAACAAACCATCAATAACTGATTAATAAACAACATTCATGATGTTCAACAATGTCAACTAAAATAATCCAATATCAACTAAAGTCAACATAATCAGTACGCATAGGCTGAAGTTGTCTATAAGCTTCTATTCTATTTCGATAAGGAAATATCCATTGATTTGCAACATTGTAACAATTCGTTGACCATAACAACGCAGGTGCCGGAATAGGACATCCAGCTTTCAATGCAACCTGAAACAATAACCAACATTAACTTTGGTTAAAATGTGTTCATATCCTTGGCCCAATACACTGTGTTCAACAAGTTTTACCTGAACAAAGTGATTTCCAAATACATGTCCAATACAAATAACCCGATGAACATTGATATCTGTAGGCGGTTGGCTTCTTAAAGGAAAGAACATCATGCTTTGTTTCAGAGACAGAGAAACAAGAACAAGGTTATACCGTGATGCAATGACGTACCCCAGATCGGTGATATCCATCCACTTATCAATTGTTACCTGACATGAAAACCGCTTAACTGTAAATATAACAAACATGTGTTAACGTATAAATACAAACAAACATAAACATAGTATTTACCTTTGAGAACCCATCAACAAGTAGGGACCGTTTCAATTGCTCGAATCTGTCAAAGCCACCAAACAATGCAATGTATTCGCCAGACCATTCTGCAAGTTCTTTAAGCAAATGATTGCGAACCAAAGACCAAGATTCTTCACCGTAACCTAATAGAGCCGCAATAACACGAAATCCACAGTTACCATCATCTTTCACATCAATAATGTCTACAATGAAATCATGCATGAATGTATGAAACTGATCCAGCATCGGAGGCTTGGCCTTTGTATGCCTATCATCACCCGAAGATGTTGCAGGATGTATTGGTGTGGAATAGCTATTTTGCACCGAATGTAATTCGTCCACATACTCCCAGTAAGATGGATCCCGCTTGGTTGATCTTGCGTTTTGCGAAGCTTGTCTCTTTTGCGCACCTTTTGTTTTGACTTTCTCTGGCGGAGGACACATTGAATTTTTGTCAGGATATGCAATTTGTCTAAGTTTTGTCTTTAAAGTAACCTTCCCACAAAAATCAAGGGCATTGAAACGCATAGATATGGCTTCCATCTCTCGACTTATGTCGACGTGTCCCTCATCTTCACCTTGATCTTCAAAACTTAGCCTCCGCCAAAACAAATCAACAGCATCAATAGGTATGGACCCAAGAACATACTTAGCTAGCTCACATGCACAAGGCAGTCCATGCGTTGTTCTCATAACACATCCACAACGTTTTTTGCTTTTGCCTGCATAATGGACTCGCTCATACTCAGCAGCTAATTGGTTTAAAGCATACCTGGACACCATTCCAATCAGATGTTTATACAGTGTTACTTTAAAGACATGACCCACCACATGTATGCTTCTCTCCAATGATGCCCTAATTTCAGTATGTTGCAAGGTCAGCATGTTGTGCATTGCATCCCATACACCACACAGGTCGCCTAGGCTATTCTGCAACAACCTCTTCAATGTTGAATGTGCTGACTCGACCCTGCAATCCAATGGTAACAGTCACAAACTATCCCCTATAACCACAATATAAAAGCACTAACTTTACATAACATAAACATCTGCTAACCTGTTAGTTGTTGTGTTACCCAAATGCATAATTTGTTTGGTCCACGCTGTAACAAATTTCTCTTTGTGTGGATTGATCCATGTGGTTTTCACGTAATCAACAAACGCAGGCCATGGAGAACATGCAACGTCAAACTTTGCCATACAATCAGCAAATTCATTCTCATTACCACAGTCAACAAGACTTCCCCAGGCTTCCATCACATAGTCCCATGCGTTACTCTGTCGGATATAAGTTTTACATTTTGCCTTCACATTTTTTTCAATGTGGAACCGACAAAGTAAATTGGTAGACATAGGGAACACAGTTGTAATTGCACTCATCAATGCTAAATCTCTATCAGTAACAATGACTTTTGGGAAAAATTCAGTTTTAATAAACAAGCCTCTAAAACGTTCTAGGGCCCAAACAACATTGTCTACACGTTCAGCTTCTAATAAAGCAAACACAGCGGAGAACGTCATCCCAGTAGGAGTGACACCAACAATGTCTAATAACGGAAGTCTGTACCTGTTTGTTTTGTATGTGCTGTTTACCAGGAAAACAACATTATATGCATTTGTCAACTTCACTGCATCTGGATGGGTCCAAAACAGGTCACGAATGACATTTTCATCCTTCACTCTATGCCAATGAATGTACATGTCACGTTCAAGAAGCTTCATCAACTGTTGCAATTCAGTATTACCTTCTCTGACACGCGTACGATATGTATATCGTGCATTCATTACTTGCTTCAAGGATGTACAATTATTCGGATTATGCTCTTTCAAAGTAAGGAGAATATTCTTAGGCTTCACCATCGCTTGTGTCATATCATGCACTACAACCTTCTCTTCCTCTGTCAGTCGACCAGCATACGGGTGTCCACATAATGAGTTTGCCAAACCATGATTATGAGTGCCACATAATAATTTCACCATCCACCCTTCACCTTCCGGTACTGGTTTGGCTCGCAATCTAAATGGACAATTGCATTTTCTCGTGCTAGTCACTGTGGGCCCCATGTTTTTATTGAACACTCTATACTTTCCACTTCTCTCACAACCAATTAAAACAAATGAAGTTCTTCCCTTCTTTCCAGTATGCATGTCCGACCTCATTATCACAGCTACAAAACCATTCTCATATGCAACACTTCTAGCCCATTTTAATACTTCCTTACGAGAAGCGAACACCTACACAAATCAATAATAATCAGCATTAAGTTCCATAAATTATTAATAAACAGTAACGAATTTATAAATAATATACAAACCTGACAAGTATTGAATGCTGCAGAACAATCGACTGAACAATCAGTTTTTCCAAATGTACTTGGTTCATCTCCGATATCTTCATTCATATCAATTTCTTCGGACATTATACTATTGTATATCCAGTCATCATCGTTGTTCATCTTCACAAATAACAACAAACGTACATAAATCACAGTTAAAAACACAATTTTTAATAATTTTAATCAATTTAAAATAACTAAAATGACTTATTGATACAGTACGGATTGTATAATCCGTATGGTCCATACGGATCAGCCATGCCTATACAACCTTACGGATCCACTAATCCGTATATGCTATACGGATTATCCAATCCGTAACTAATAAAAAATGCAGCTTACCTTCTTCGACAGCTGCACGACCACCGCCTGCGACTCCGACCACTCCAACAGCGGCAAACGCAAACACCTCCAACTAAAACCACCACCACCAACACCTTTCACTCACAATGCACTCAAGGAGCACCGTACTCGTTAATGGAAACCAACATGGAAGGCTCAGCTTTTGTTGTAAACAAGGGAGGGTAGTATTGCCATTTTTTAAAAAATCTGGGTGTATTAGTTTTTTCATTGGTGTATTAAGTTTTTCCCAAAGTTGGGATGCGCTAGGTGAATTTCTAATACGCCATATATGTACATTTCCAAAATTACCTTTCGTGTTTTTGTGGCTTTTGTACATGGATTCGGTGAATTTCTAATACATCATATATAAACAGTATGTTTCCAAAACTATCCTTCACGTTTTTGCGGCTTTTGTACATGGATTCGTATAATTCACACATGCCAATACGTAAGATTCTTGTAAAATTATAATAATATTATATGTTAAAATTATATGTTTAATTAATGCATGCATACACATCTCTAACAAAATTATATGCTAAAATTTTGTAACAACATATAATTTTAACATAATAAATTATTTTAAATTAAAAAAATAATAAATTAAACTATAAATTAATAGCTCAATTATGTTAAAATATAATTAATGTTAATATATATAACACTAAATTTTTTAATGTATATTTAATATATATAATTTTAACATAATAAATTATTTTAAATTAAATAAATTTAATGATATATTAATATTAAATAATTTTTAACATAATTAATCTATTAATTCAATTGATTAAAACATCGTGTTAATAACTTGGAGGTGCGTATATATATATATATATATATATATATATATATATATATATATATATATATGAAAACTCTTACAAATTATGAATTGACTATTCATATATGGTGTATTTTATCAATGTAGGCATTCCTTTAAAGTTTGATGACGTCCAAAATGAACAAAGAGAGAGAATTTACGAGGCAAGGCTCATTAAGCAAGCAAATTAAGTGCCCTTCCTTTGGGTAACTCACTCTCGCAGTATCCCCTGACTTACCCAAACCAAAAAACAAACGCACGCTTCTCATTCTCTATCTACTCGTCCAGAAGATGTTTCTCACAAGGTGAACTCCTCCCTTGCTCTTCTGATGCAAATTTGAATTTCCATTTAATTGTGGAACGAATTAGGGTTTTTCTGTTTGTTTAATTGTGCGAGTGAAACCTAACAGGACTGAGTATGACCGAGGAGTCAACACCTTTTCTCCCGAAGGCCGTTTGTTTCAGGTTGAGTATGCAATCGAAGCCATCAAGGTTTGTCTCTTTCGTCCTTCATTGTTTCATCCATATGTTATAATTTTCTTGGAGCCGTTGCATTTCTAAATTCCCTTTTTGTTTGAGTCTATGTGTTTGTAAATGGGTTGCAGCTGGGATCAACAGCGATTGGGTTGAAGACCAAAGAAGGAGTTGTCCTTGCAGTTGAAAAGCGCATCACATCGCCGCTTCTGGTCCGTTTTTTTTACTTTTTAATTATGTTACTGATTTACTGTAAAAAAGAAAGTTATGTTACTGATCTTTTTATAATCTCACTCTGACATTTCTACACATGAATGTGCTACTAATTATTAACTATTAATATGATGGAATCAAGTAAGACACTTTAGCAAAATATTGATTGCAAACACTTGACACACTGAGCTTCCCATAAATTGATTTTTGGGGTCAAGCTGGTTTTTGGACACACTTTTGAATTTTGATATTTGTTGTTCACTTTAGATAATGTGTTCTGTGCATATATTCAGAAAAATAATGCTGTTTACCGTGATATTGTTTTATACATGTATTATTCATTTTTGTTTTTGGGTGAAAAGAGATACCTTTTTTTGGGGGTGTGTGTGTGTGTAAAGGCTTATATAATTTATTGTTAGGTTTTCTTCTCTGCATACAGTAAACCTCTAATCATTACTTATATTATATCCGCATGCATGAAACTTCCCATTCAGGAGCCTAGTAGTGTTGAGAAAATTATGGAAATTGATGAGCACATCGGTTGTGCAATGAGTGGGTTGATTGCAGATGCTCGAACACTTGTCGAGCATGCACGGGTGGAAACTCAGGTATTGTTAACCTTATAGCGTATATTAAGGTAGTTGATTAGCTAATGATTCATATTTTGGGTTTATTGTTCACAGAATCACAGGTTCTCCTATGCTGAGCCTATGACTGTTGAGTCCACCACCCAAGCTCTTTGTGATCTAGCTTTACGTTTTGGTGAAGGTGATGAAGAGTCTATGGTAAAGAACTTCTCAGCTTTGATATTCATGTCTATTTTTGTTTGCTTGCTTATGATGCTTCAAATTAGGAAAAGTAATTTATGAACATTTCTTGCAAATTTGCTTCTTATTTGTGCATCTTCTAGATATACTGGTGCCTTACACATTGCATTCGACAAATGTTGATTGGAGATGTAAACAAGAGTTATTTACCTGAAAATTCTGGAATGCATAGATATCATCTTATTGCATCAATCATTGAATCAATATACAACATTTATAGTTTATAATTAAGCGTGTAATTTCTCGTTTAAGATGTTTTTCAGACAGACTGGTTCAGTAGCATGTGCCAATAAAGCGATAGACCTTTGCTTTTGTACAAGATACTAAATGGAAGTGTTCTTGTCACAGTAGATCATCATGCATGTATTTTAACATGCACCATTTCTCTTTTCTTTGGCAGTCCCGACCATTTGGGGTATCTCTCCTCATTGCTGGCCATGATGAGAATGGACCTAGTTTGTAAGTATTTGTTCCATCTATTAAGCAATGGCTACTTGTGGGCAGTATGATGGAGTTGTTCTTTTGGCTTGTTTTCTGTGTTTAGCCAGTCATTACATTAAAAGTTTGTCTGAAGCTATGATATTAGTGATTGTTTTAAATTGATGTCATTATTCAGAGTATATGATGATTTTTTTTTTAGGGATTAGTGGAATTTTAAAAAAAAAGAATCCTGGACAAAAAGTGTTTCAAGAACAATTACAATTTTTGCTGATTAACCTTGACCATGATCAAAAAGGGGTTAGTGAGTAACCTCTTATCGACTTGATTAACTACTTGGGGGTATTTAATGGTTTCTAAACTGGGCATATTTTTGCTAAGCATTCCTTTTCTCTAATTTCTCTCTTTTTTTGCCCTTCTTGAGGATACTTCCTCTTCTGTTGTCACTTAAAGCCTTTCTTTCTATTGTGAGCCCTTTGTTTAAGCTTTAAAAAAATAATTTTAAGATTGTGAAAAATGTGAATTTTTGTGGAGATTTTTTTAGAAGCTATATTGTAGTTTTGCAAAATAATATAAAATCTGATCTTTTTCAGATTCTATTCTTTCAAAAAAGATTATGGCTTTACACACACATGTTAACGTATTTCAGCAACAATTTTTTTTTAAAAAAACTTATAATTTACTGTATATTTCATCTTCCTTTGTCAAAAGGAATAGGATCTGTGTCATTCTTTGCAGTTGTTTCAGTCATGTTATCATGTAGTACTTTCGCACCTTATGACTCTTTTTATGGTTTAAAGAGAATGCTATTTTAGGTTCAACAATGTACCTTTACCTTCTCCTACCATTGATTTGTGGCATAAATTAATTTTGTGTGGTTCAGCTGCCTACCTTGCAAGTTCGACTCTCAATAAAGTATGCATTGGTGTTTTAGCTTCTAAATGGAAATCAGTTCATGGTTGCAACTATCTTAACCAGGAAACAATTGAGAGGTAGAGTGTAGGACACTTACTTAAAAAGTTTTAAGGCTCAATTGTAAAGACTTTCCATTTTCATGTATGTCACAGACACACTAATGCAGATCATGGTTATTCTGTTTTTGTTGTGCCTAGGATTTATTGATTCAATCACTGTGTAGTTTTATATTGCTGCTGGTCTTGTTCCCATCCTTTTTCATTTTGGATTTCTGACGTTTACTCATTAATGAATTGAAATATTCTGATTATCAGATACTACACCGATCCATCTGGCACATTTTGGCAATGCAATGGAAAAGCTATTGGTTCAGGGTCAGAAGGTGCAGACAGTTCTCTACAAGAACAATTCAACAAGGTACCAACAATTTAATATTGATTGTTTCAAAACCTT
>PYAF01000777.1:436121-455887 GCA_007407185.1 Glycine tomentella
CTTCTGTTTATAGCTGTAAATTTATAGTTGACTGGGTTTGGAAAATGAGAAGAGAGTGAAAAGGTAAAGAAATGAGGAGACCTCTCATCACTCATGGCAGGGCAGGTAGGCTAAATTGAAAACAACGCTATACAGTAATCACCCACCTTTATAAATAATGTGTCAAAGAGGTAATACTATTCAAATAATATATTCATTTTATCTGGAATCACAAATTAAACTTCACCTTCCAAGTTTACCTTTTATTTTTTATTTTACTTATTGAGAATATAAAACAAACCATGCCAATGGTCTGCAATTTTTTTTCTTTAATTTAATCCTATTTTCATATCCCTGTCTTACCATGTAAGTATACTTAACTTTTCATTTGATACTGTTCCGTTTTTTTCTTCCTGTTTAAATTTCTGTGAAGCATAATGACTTTTGTGCAACTTTATGCTCACCATCATCTTGGAAAATGTTAAAGTAGTCAAATTTCTTGTGATTGTCAAATTAATGCCATGCCATTATCATCAATCTTCCTCAATTGTTTTGTCTATGCACTGCCAATGTTGCTCTGAAGGATTCTCTCTCATACTAGACGCTTCTTTTAGCTCCTTGAGAGTGTTTAACGAGTGATTATTTTTCTAAAATTATGCTGAACCATAACATGCTGTAAGATGGCTTTAAAACAATTCAATTTGGTGTTAATTTAATATGTTGTGCAGGACCTAACCCTTCAAGAAGCCGAGACTATTGCTTTATCCATTTTGAAGCAAGTTATGGAAGAAAAGGTAAGGTTAAAATCATATGCATGTTCTGTCCCCAACCCTCCCTGAAATGGAATGGAAAAAAAAAATAATAATTGTGTCTTTTGTATTTTTCATCTTAGGTCACTCCCAACAACGTTGACATTGCCAAGGTGGCTCCAACATATCATCTTTATACACCCTCTGAGGTGGAAGCTGTGATAAGTCGTCTATGATTATCTCTATTCAGCATTTGTTTCCTATACTTCCTGCCATACGTCTAATTATTTAGTATTATGGGGAACTTCTTTTGTGGATATGATGCTACACTTGTGGCAAAGTTGTATACTGTACGAGATTCTGGTGTCATATTTGCAGTCAGTCTACTTGAAATTGAGGACTAAAAAAAGCTTCAATGGTTGGGAAAATTTAGAACTATTACCGGATTGGGGGATACAATGAAGGGAAAAAAGATTTACACAATGATCTCTATGCATTATGTATATGCTATTAGAAGAATTAGGATTTACTTTTACCGTTTTCTAAACCTTGAAGTCAAAGAAAATTGCTCCCCTAAATCAAATATATAATAAAGATAGTTTGCTATTGGATTTTTTTTAAAAAAAAACTTGTAATGATGAATTTTATTATAAATTTTTAGAATCTGATTATAATCAAATTTTAAATGTTTTTAATTTATTTTTTTACTGAAAGAACTTCAACTAATGGACATCAAGGAGGTGTGGCTCAGTTGGTTGAAAAATCTCCTACACTTGTGTTTATTTCCATAAATAAAAGAATAATGAACTTATAAATTTTAAGTTAATTTTTATTCTCAATGCTTTCTCCTTTCCTTTATTATTTTGCTCTAGATAAAATATGGAGGTCAACTAATGAGCACCAATGAATTGTTAATAGATCAATTTTATTCCATGTCGTTTTATTTTTCTCTGTTATTTCATATTTCATTAACTTGGATGTATATTATTCTCATGGAGTAATCCATAAATGGCATGAAGTATACTCGTGTATTGTTTTAAGTATAATGAAATTTATATACATTTCATGTAACGTTTATACGTATATAGTTATTGTGGAATTGTTTAATTTGTTCATATGATCTAAAATCTTTCCAGAAGTTTGTAGTTATTTTTTAATAACTGAACGTGGTTTAATACGTTTGGAATGTGTCTAATCACATTGTAAATTGGAAACGGGGATGCAAAGGGATGATTTGCTGTGGCATCGTTTGCACAAGACGGAAGAGATCTGTTACCCACATGAAGTCAAGACTCAAGCGTAAAAAACCTATGAATCGGTACATTTTGAATAAGAAAATAAATGATTTTAAATGGTTATCCATCCCTTATTTGACTATGTTTCAGACTGTTTTGCGCAGAAAACAGAAGCTTACGAATTATATCTTCAGAAATAATGTGCAAATTTTTAATATTTTTTTAAATACATCTCTTGATTCCGCAATCTGGCTTCTTTTGAGCATTATGGTTTTTTGAAACAGTTCTCATGCAATATTGGAGATGGCTCACAATCACGGACCTACAAGGCATCACAACCAAGCCGTTTAAAACAATAGTTATCTAAGTCTCTAGTAAAGCTTAGTTGAGGATTATCTTTTGTTGATTAGTAAATGGTGGTTAACCTAGCATTAATATACCGTATTTGTGTTTGCACCGTGCAAATATACAAGAAGTGCACAACACCTTCCATATAATGAACATAGCATGACAACTCAAGCCTTTTGTTTCCTTCAAGTTTTGAGAGAATATTAAAACATGGCCAGTGTTGTCACTCGATGGCCAAGAATCATTCTAATTTCACGGATTTGTACTAGAAGTGACAATTCAATCTATTCAAAAATTTATCTTCCAATATTTACTTTATATCCAAACAATTCGTTCAATTATAAAGACTAATTAATGAATTAATTAGATTGGATTATAATTTCGTTCAATTATCCACACAACATATTTTGGTAATCCACTAAATCAAGTAGTTCAAAGTTCATTGAATGAACATAAGTATTTAAGAGATGGATCTTGAACTATATAGTATTCAAGTACAAGAATAAAACAAATTTTGAACTTAATTTCATAAAAATAAATTTTAAAAAATAAAATAAAATACGATATACTTTAGATAGATAAGTTGAATATCCATCCATAAAAAAATATAAATGGATGATTATAAATTTAGAATGGTGTATTATTAAATAAGTAATGGAAGGTTTAAATTTGCTAATACATTTTTAAGGGAGTTAGATGTTTTCTTTTCAATCTATACATTTTAATTAAAAAGTTACTTAGTCCATCAAATCCATACAACACCCCAAATTTTAACTGAGTATCCAAAATGTAAACCGTCTCAAAGAGACGACTTATTTTATTCATGTGAGTTAGGATGATTACATTATGTTTCCATGGCAATCCATAAGATTTTCTTGACCAATCAATATACTGTAATACTTAGATAGTCAAGCAAGTGGAAGATAGAGATAACACTCGGATCCTCACTTATACATCTCTTCACAAGAAGCTCACTTGTCTTTCATAGAATTGGAAGTAGAAACTGAATCAGAGATCAATTTTACCTGCCAAGTACCAAGAGTGTATTGCTAGACTGCCAAACGACATTATATTGGCAAGGGAGGATAATCCATGAATCATATCAAATTTCTTATTCCTGGCTGCAAGCTTTGGGTCTGACTTTGCAACTTCTACATTTTTTGACCCCCCAACTTCTTCCCCTATATTATTTTCTCTCTCCACTTTATGCCTTTGCTTCATCATCTGCATCAGAACAACAAAATGATCAATTATAAACTAATTATAAACTACCAGATAGTAGTATAGTAACTGTTGGCAGCTCAACAGCTTAAATTGTTGACATGACTCAGATATTTGTTAGAAGATATGATCAAGACCATTACTTCAATGCTGACATAAATTGATAGATGAAATGAAGAAAGGTTAAAATAAAAAAGTAAAAGAGAAGAAAAAGAAAACCAAGGAAAAAAGGTAGAAATTAGAATAGTAATGTGAATGTGGAGGGAATATAAGAGATTACAAACTTATACAAATCAAGAAATTTATTGATAACTAAATAAGAAATGCTACTTTTAATTATGAAGACTATACTCATTACTTAGTATATGAATATACATAAGCAATATAGTATCAATGTCCAAAATCACATACAGCAATGAGTGGAAAGACCAGAAGACATGGTAATCAGTGTGCAAACCAGCAGCTGCCAACTTATCAAATTTAAGATGAACACGACTCATAGATTTAGATGATTTGGTTGGTCTTTATTTAAGCCTATGAAAGATAATAGGACAAATGATTAGCTTAATTTGGTGAAACATTTCCCCTTTCATATTTGGTTCAATTACAGAATGTTAACAAAATTGACAGGATCCAGAGATGACATCAAGCTTCTTTAACCACTCAAGGTTTTAGATTCTTAGTGAAAAACTAACCTGTTTCAACTTTCAAGGGCATGAAATTTTTGACAAAATTCATTTTGATGTAGGCAAATTGATTTTGCTAAGCATGCATATGAAAACAGACACACACAAACACTTTGGTCTTAACTATAAACAGTTTATGCCTTTATGGCAATCAATCTGTCATTTTAAGTTTTCAGTTCCAACACATAATAAAATTATGAAACATTTAACTAATCAAACTCATCAAAAAATTCAATCGACCCCTCTAATTCCTTTTCTATCAAGTTACTTAGTCTTAGTTTGTTAGTTTGGGGTCAGCAAGATGGATCGAACCTGATCTTTCCCTCCTTCCCTTCTTTCCTAACCATCCAACCAACCAACCTTAAAGGCCTTGCGTTGGTTTACTTGCAAGAACAATGCATATACATAAATACACCCTAATAAAATATTTCTTTACCTCAATGGTCATGGGTGCAAAGACAAACAAGTTGGTAAGATTGAACGCAAAGGAAGAGAGCAATAACCAAAGTTGGTATCTCTCAGTTGTGGAGGAAGTTTTCCACGGGTGAAGGTAGCCAAAGGAAGCCACTGATACTGCGCAGCAGACACCCACCATCGATAAATACGCCGGAAACATCTTACTTTCCAGGTTCCAAAACTGATGCCGCGACAGATTTCTAAACCACACAATTCAACAAAATCACAACAATTGTCGAAAATCACACATCGATTAGTCATATGACCAAATACTGTAAATAAGTGGCAGCCCTTTTCCCTTGAGCTAGCTTTGGAGTTAAATTAGACTCCACCTAAAATTCTAAGAATAATAAAATAAATAAAATTAGGGATGATAAAAATAAAAATGCGCACTCATGCATGATGTTGCCGCCGATGAATGTTACCCACAGAGCTGCGCCAAACGCGGTGAAGAAACTGAGGAGGTGAGCGAGTTTGAGGTAGCTGGAAAGTGTGGTTGATTTTGAACTCAGTGTCTCCGGTGAGAATATCACTCCGATGGCTAAGAAAGCCACGAAAGTTATGAACCGACTAAGCCAACCCATAGAAGAAGATTAGATCACACAGTGATGATGATTGAGTGAGTGAATAGAGAGGGTGATGAAGAAGGTTCTCGAAAAGATAAAGCAAACGTCTGTGTTACTTAACTCTTTCTTTACAACCGGCGCTCATTGAATGAGTAAACCGGTTTAGTTGCTTTCCTTCTGGAATATTCGGACCTGCCCAATTGTGTATGGGCCAGATAAGCCCATTTATATTTCGTGATTTCATCTTCCCGCCTCCAAAATCAAAACCGAATAAACAAATAAAAATCTCCCTCGCTTTCTTTTTCTTTTTTGCAAATAAATAAATTAAAAACCCCTTTTAGCCTCTTCCCGCTGCTTCTGGTTACTACCATATCAAGTCTTCCTCGACAATCTTCTTTACCATTTCGCTGCCGGTGAATAGTAAAACCGTTCTTTTCAAATGACGGAAGCCACTTACCCATTGCGAATGTTTCGCGGTGTTCGTTTCGTTCTCCTTGGCTTCAATCCCGTCGCCGAAAACCAGGTTTCTTCTCTCTCTCAGTATTTCTTAATAATAGGGTTTATCTTCTTTATTTATTCGATGAATTGCTGCTTGTGATTTTGTAGATACGGTTCAAGCTTGCGAATGGCGGTGGAGTCGACGTAGGACAGTACGGCGGGAGTTGCACTCATGTCATTGTCGATAGCGTTGCTTATGTGAGTTTAATTCGATTTGCTTTTTCTTTAACGTTACTCGTTGGCCTTGATTTTGAAGGGAGAGAGAACTATGTGTTGTGTGTAGGACGATCCTGTGTGTGCTGCTGCCAGAAACGATCGGAAGACGGTTGTCACTGCATTGTGGGTTGAACACAGTGCTGATATTGGAATGCCTGTTGACGCCACTTCGGTTAGTTTGGTCTTACTTCTTCCATTCCCTTAATTGAACTGCTTTTCTTTTTTTTTTTCTTATGAAATATTTTTAGTCTGTTTGGAACAACTTATTTGGACTTCTTTTATAGTATAAGCTCTTGTGCAAGTGTGTGATGGGGGAGACATTATGAGAATAGGTAATGATGTATTCACAAACAGTTTTTTACCTTATTTTTTAATAAGCTCTCGAGAAAAACTTATGAAAATAATTGAATCAAATATCTTGAAACAACTTATACATAATTCATAAGTACTTATATATGATAGACATCTACTTAATAAGCTCTTAATTGAGCTTCTTATCCAACATTTATTTTCACTTTATACCATGTGGCAAATTCACATAGGGGGATAGACTTGGTTAGTTTCACATTATGAAAATTAGATAGAAATTATTGAAGTTGCTTGCCGTTGAACAGATTTATGGATATAACCACGAGGCCAATTTGTTAATTGGTTGTCCAGAAATTTCGTGAACTTCTTCGAGTCATTTTGAGAACCAGTGGTTGGTTTTACTGTTGTGCTTCTTTGTAGGATGAATTTATAGTAAATTGTGTTTTCCATTTAGCAGGTTATGTACAGACCTCCTAAAGACTTAGATGGAATACCAGGTGCAAAAGATTTGATAATGTGCTTGACTGGTTATCTACGCCAGGATCGGGATGACATTATGGTGAGCATCTGTTATACTTTTTTGTGTTGATTTTTTTTCAGGAGTTTGTGCACACTGTTATGTAACGTTATTTGACTTCACCTTGTTTTACCTCTTCAGACAATGGTTGGCGTAATGGGTGCACAGTTTTCTAAGCCTTTGATGGCAAACAAGGTTACTCATCTCATATGCTACAAATTTGAAGGTCTGTTTCGTTTACTAGAATTTTGGCATCACATTCAACTGTGCTATTTTGTTCCTCCTAATTGCTTATTACAGATTATTTATGTTTATGATGTATTTCATTTTGTTTGTTCATGGTGTTGTAAAATTTTTTACTTTCAATATAGGAGAGAAGTATGAGCTTGCCAAGAAATTGGGCACAATAAAATTAGTCAATCATCGTTGGTTGGAAGATTGGTACGTATATTATTTCATGTTAACTTTACATGGATGTGATGGGAATGAATCTCATCTATTTGATCCTTTTCATTTGACTTGTTAAAATTATATAAATTGAGTCTTCTTCAATTAAAGTTCTGTTTATTTCTTCAGCTTGAAGGAATGGGTGCTTCTTCCCGAAGACAAATATAACAAGAGGTAAGGGCGCTGTACTGTATAAAAGTGCTATATAATTTGGAATCCGGAAAAGTTGTGTCTTGGTGACCTGTTGGTCATGGGTTCGAATCCGGAAACAGCCTCTTTGCCTACGCAAGGGTAAGGCTGCGTACAATATCCCTCCCCCTTACCTGCGCATAGCGTGGAGCCTCCGGGCAATGGGGTTACGTGGCTTTTTTTATCCAAATCCTAGCATGCTGTGCAAATGTGGCATTCCACGTATTATGCCATAGAAGCTGAATGGGGGCAGCATTTTTCTATATGCTTCCATGTTTATCACACACTTATATATTTGGAGATTTCTGCAATTTGTTTCATGTTATTGGATGACAATGATAATTATTGTGGCTAATAATCTTATGGGTCAAGGAATGATGGCATAATTGTATTTGGGTGGAATATATGATGTCATTAGCTATTCTGAACGTCTAAATGTCAGTATGCATAATGCACCTTGTTCTCATCCGTTCTTGCATGCTTTGGGATTTCAACGTGATCTACACCCATGTACTTGCAATGTTCTCTATCGTATCACAAATAGAGGGGTATTTATAAAGTTGCACTTTAAACTGACAGAGGCATGTGGATGAATTACTGTAATAGGCATACAATATGAAAGTTGAAAAACTTGGATTATGTTCTTGTTTGAAATGCAAATTACTGTAATAGCCATTTCAGATTATAGTTGAAGAAGTTTGATAAAATCGCTTTTTTCCCCCTCAGTTGACATAAACATTACTTGTTTATTTCCCCTAACCTTTGAAAGCTCTTATCTTTTCAATTAATTACTCAACCTTTGTTCCTTTTCAATAGTGGTTTTGAACTAGAGATGATGGAGGAAGAGGCTAGGGATTCTGAAGAGGCTGAAGATTATAAGCTGGGACAATCAGGGGGAAGAAATAGAAAACAAAGCCCCCTTAGTTCGAAAATTGGTATAGCTGCTACTCCTGGATTGTCGAAATCAGTAACAGAGGCATCATATGCCTTACCGGATTCTACTGGTGCACAGATTTTGCCAAATGTCAATAATAGTGAAAACTCTTTAACTGTTCCAGGAAATAAGAGCAGGCCTGATCAAGACTCGAGCTTTCATAATGTTGATGACTCAAAGGTAAGCTATCAGGCTGCTGATATTTCTAGACATTCTACATCATGTCAGTTACCTGACAAATATGTAAAGACCAGTGAGTCTAAGAATGCTGATTCTCCAAAGGTACCTGGCTGCCAGGATCTTGGCAATATGGGAAATACAAATTCATCTGATCAGCAGCTTGATCTGCACGGCGACATCTCAGAGTGTAAGGTGGCAAGTGACTTGAGAGCAACTTCTGCAAGTGCTGCTGGAGCTGTACATTCAAATGAAAAACTTAGAACTGCAAGTTATTCTAGGAAGAACCAAAAAGGATTTACTCTTCCAAGGATCTTAGATGAAAGCTCAGGCAGAGAAGGAAACAACTGTGATAACAGTAAGGTTCAAAAGGCTAGTGAGGGTGTCAAATCTACCATTGTTGAAGTTTCTGGGAAAGGAAATGATTTTGTTAAAGAAGATGAGCCAATTAGTTTATTGCCTCAAAAGAGGATAAATGAAGCTTCTTTTACTAAATTACAATCAAGAAAGAAGGCTTCATTCCCATCAGCAAATGGTAAATCTCAAGGATTAAAAGTGACATCTCAGGTTGATGAGCCACCTGAAGCTGATGACTACTTTTCTGTAGTTAAAGATGGTATAAATAACTCAAACACTTGCTTAGTTTCGAAACCTTCAGGCTCTACCTCCAACTCACTGGCATTTGATGAGCTTTTTTCAAGAAATGCAAGGCCAGAATCTGTTCAGCGTGATAATGTCTGTCAGAATTCACCAAAAACGGCTGTTCAGAGCTTAAGTGAGTCTAAAATTAATGGCAAGCCTGATATCACAGGTTCTGCAATGCAACAAGTTGGTGGTAACGAAGCAGAGAAGCATAATGTCACTAAAAACCTTGATTTTTCATCTCTGGGAAACAAAAAATCATGTAGTGTGGAATCTGCTGGTTGTACTAAATTGGATTTAGGCACCGAAGAAAGTAATAAACTGGTTAGAAAATCACCCCGAAAGAAGTCGGTTGCCAAGAGAAGTTTGGGTTCTAAACCTAAAATAGGTGCCACTGCTAAACAGAAAAAATCACTTTCCCTGACTAAAACTACCCTGCAAGGTGAAGGTGAAACTTTTTCCAGTGGAAGCAAAGAGGTTGCAACTGGTGATGCGAAGATGCATCAGGGATGCCCCCAAACCTTTGATGTTAAGAAAACAACAGCGCAAGAAACAGTTAGTAAAAATGCAGAAAATGCTGGTGACAGAACTGAGTTTTTGGACGATGAAACTAAGGCTCGAGATGACAGATCTGGATATGAGTTAGGAATGGCCCTTGATGAAGACTTGGTTCATCTTCCAAAAAAGCCAGATACAGCAAAAGAAGAGAAGTCAGAAGCAACCTACCCTGCAACAAAACGTGAAGAGGCAATGGCTCCTAAGAATGGCACAAATAAAACTGAAAAACAGAAAACATCTTCACTGGCAGTAAAGCATCAAGCTAGAAAACTTCCTGCTGGTAAAGTCAAGGCCACAGTTAGTAAATATGCAGAAGATAATGCTGACAGAACTGAGCTTGTGGGCGATGAAACCGAGGCTCCAGATGGCAAATGTGAACCCGAGTTACGAATGGCACTCAATGAAGAATCTCATCTTTCAAAAAAATCAGATACAGCAACGGAAGAGAAGTCAGATGTAATTTTCTCTGAAACAAAATGTGAAGAGGCAATGCCTCCTAAGAAAGGCACAGAAAAAACTGAAAAACAGAAGCCATCTTCACTGGTAGTAAAGAATCAAGCAAGAAAATATCCTGCTGGTAAAAGCAAGGCCAAAGTTGCCAATGAATTACCGAAATCTAAAATGGCAGTATCTGGGGAGAAGATTGCTAATGAGACCGGGCATGAGCCAGAGATAGAAACCATGGAAGAAATGTCCCTTCCTGATGATAAAAGTGACCAGCCAGCTGTTCAAAGAAATGAGTCAGAGAATTTTGCTGAAGAGAAGGAGAATAGGCCAATTGATGGAGAGCAGGGCAGAAGCATTGGTAATTCAACTATTAAATCTAGTGTAAGGACAGCAAAGATCAAGTCTAAGAAATTGGGGCTCAATTCATCTATAACAGAATCTAACACGAGAGTAAAAACTGAAGCCGCATATTTTATATTAAGTGGGCATCGTCTACTGAGAAAAGAGTTTCAACAAGTAATTAAGCGATTAAAAGGAAGGGTTTGCCGGGATTCTCACCACTGGTCATATCACGCGACACACTTCATAGCTCCAGACCCCATACGTAGGACTGAGAAATTTTTTGCTGCTGCTGCATCAGGAAGGTATACACAAACTAAAATAAAGGCCGTATGGCAAGCCCCCTGCTAATAATTACAGCAGTGTAGGTTGTTTTCTTTGATTATGTACATAAGTAGTCTTAATCTCTGGTGGAATGCACAGGTGGATTCTTAAAACTGATTTCCTAACTGCCAGTAGCCAGGCAAGTAAATTGTTGGCAGAGGAGCCTTATGAGTGGCACCAGAATGGTCTCAGTGAGGATGGCGCAATAAATATGCAGGCTCCAAGAAAGTGGCGGCTGTTGAAAGAAAGAACAGGTCATGGAGCCTTCTATGGAATGCGTATTGTTGTATACGGCGATTGCATTGCTCCACCTTTGGTATGTTTTGTTTTGAATTTTATTTAGTTTAATATTCTTTTACTTCTAGCCAATGCTATCATGACCTTCATTTGAATTGTTATAGGCTTTAGGACTGGTCTTTATATTTTGATGCAGCTAGTTGTCCAAACATAAGGGTGTATAGTCATTAACTATTATCACATGTACGATACGTGCATCTTATGCAGTAATAATACAATTATTCTAAATATATATGCATACATGTCTAAACATGTATAAAAATTCATAAGTTTTTGCAAATTTCTGATCTGACTCTTTGTTTTACAGGATACTCTGAAACGTGTCATCAAAGCTGGAGATGGAACAATATTAGCAACTTCTCCTCCTTATACTCGCTTCCTTAGTACAGGAATCGACTATGCTGTAGTTAGCCCTGGCATGCCACCTGTTGACATGTGGGTCCAAGAGTTCTTAAAACATGAGATACCTTGTGTTGTAGCGGACTACTTGGTTGAGTATGTTTGCAAGCCCGGGTTCTCCCTTGAGAGACATGTATTATATGGCACTCGTGCTTGGGCAGAGAGATCATTTGATAAACTTAAAAGCAAGGCAGATGAGATTGTTGAAGAACTCGTTGCTCCTGAGGATTCTGGTGATGATGATGATGATCATGATATAATTTGCAAAGTATGTGGATCCCGCGATAGAGCAGATGTAATGCTGATTTGTGGTGATGAGAGTGGTTCCGTCGGCTGTGGAATCGGTACTCATACCGATTGCTGCAATCCTCCTCTAACACTTGTACCCGAGGAAGATTGGTTTTGCCCAAAATGCATTAGCAACCGAAACTGCTCAAACAATCCTTGTAAAAGGAAAAAAACTGTTTTATCTTCATCTAAGTGTATTTGAGGTAATATTCCTTCCCCCTTTTGAGTCGGTCATCGTTTCAATTCGATAACATATTTGAATTGTGCCAACAATTTATCCCTGGTCCCTAGAGTAAAGTTGTCATAATAATTATGTACAATCCTTTGTAATTAACAAAATAATTCTTATTTCAAACATGTTTTGGTCACGCTATGTATGGACTCAGCGGTGAATGCCAAGATGTTTTTAAACTGGGAGATATAATGTTGGTTAGGTGACTGGATCTCTGTTAACAAAATTATTCGTAACATTTGTTAGTTAAAAAAAGATTAAAAAAATTTTAAAACTGTCTGAACTGAAGTTCAACATTTATTACAAGGGCATGCTTAACCGGAAATGTTAATAAGTCATAAAACTATATCTATTTCTCTGGGTAAATAAATTAAAAAAGATGTGTAAACAAAAGAATAAAATTGGGTATTTTCTTGCGTATTTCATTCATGTTCTGTGATAAAAGAAAAACTGAACTTTAATTTTGGTAGCCAACATTGAGGATTTGACATTAAATATTGATATTTATTCAATTAATAAAATGAAACTTTATTTTGGTTAGAAAATGACACCAAAAGTACTCAAGAATATAAGTTGTCTTATAAAAGATTGATTATTTTTATAAAAGGTTGAAATTGAAACCTTTGAGCAGCTTGTTAAATAATTCAATTGGCTCCATTTTGTGTAGTTTTAGTTAAAATAATGACTTTAAAAAAAGAGAAAATAGTGGCCAATTAGTTCACACTAATTTGGACGGACGATCATGTTAAAAAAAAAAAAAAGCAATATTATTGAGTGGTATTGAGTTGAATAGATATAAGTTGTTTAGGTGATTCGCAACTTTATTTAACCCTATATGTAATTTTATTGAATTTGTACGTGTTTAATTGATCTTGCTGATCTAAAAAAAATTACCTTGTTGGTTTGGGAATTATCAAATTTCATTAATGTCCTCGATCTTCAGTTTACGAGCCTCCAATTATATGCAGAACGAGATGGATAACAAAACGAGTAGAAACAGTGATATATTTAATATTTTTACCAGAAAAAAGAAAAACGACAAAGAAGCAAGAGTAGGGTTCTAGTTTAATATTTATTTATTCTTCAGGTTTTACTAATTCTTAAATGGATTGGGAATGTGTTGGGCTTTGTTTAACTTTTCAACCTAAAACGAGTACGTGATATCACAAAGCCCATACACCTTTAATGGGAAGTACATAAGCAATCAAGCAACCAAATCTATCCCCAATACAAGGCTTACTACACTGAGTAATTCCAAAAGGCATTGTTTGCTTACTTTCCAGTCCCTCTGACTCTGAGTAATTACTAATTTCATGTTCATGGTACAACATTTCTCATGTTTCTTGCCCATAACAACTTTTCTTTGTTGAAGCAAATCTGATGTGTCTAGTGGATACCTAACATGGTCCCTTTTTTTATTGCATGTGTTATGGACATATGGTCTCTTAGTCTTTAATGGGAATAATAACATCTTAAATGAAATTTAAATGCATGTGTCGTGGTCCATTTGTCCTTAATGATGGAACAGACGAAAAAACACAGATTAATAGGCACTATAAAGCAATACACTAGTGACTATGGTACCCTCATATTCACTATTCAGAGATCCTAGCTTCTAAATGGAATCTGACTTCAAGCACTGGTTAATTTTCACACTGTCCTAGAGCTTGAAAAGGATTCAAAGCCATTAGTGTTACCATTCAAATCAGATATAAGATACCAAATAAATTTATAGGTTTGTTTGGTATAGTGACATAAAAACCGTTGAGCATATGTTGAAAAGGAATATTGTTCCTAGCAAACTCAAATCTCAATAAAATTCACCCCCCTTTCTTTTTTCTTCCTAACTGACAATGAAATTCGATTCCCCATGCCTCACAGTCCCGGGTACTCCGGAAAAAGACACATTCCTCTTTTTACCTTTTCTTTTAACTTCCATGCCTCTTTCAATTATATTATTGGATAAAATGATTAAATCAAATAATAACATTCTTTTGTGTAAAAAAACATTCTTCTTTTTCACCTTTTTTTATTAATCTAATTTCAATTATTTTTTCATAATATTACTTACTTTATTTCATAATTTTATTTTATCTCTTTTTAGAGTGAAGTATTTTAAGAACGAATCTAATCACATCATTAAAATCATTAAAATTATGTTTTGATAACTCCATTGTTAAGAATTCAAATTCATTTATTTACATATACAATAATAAAATTACATATAATATCTTTCTCATTTATCTTCATTTAAACATAACTATTAATCAAAATAAGGTAATGTAAAAATAATTTATCAGAAATATTTCCAGCTCATTATGCCAATGCCACCCAATTTTGACAAAAGCTCTAGAAAAGACCCTATATATTATCCATGGTTATATGGACGGAGAAGAAGACACATGCATGATAGCAGCACATGGTGCCTCGGGCATGATTATATATACCTGGCTACCACTTCTCCTCTTTCCAGTGCTCCCTTCATTCAAACATCACGTGTTATTTTCTCTCTATATAACACCTCTTATGTCTGTGCCTTACTCTTGATAAAACAGGGAGGCCAAGCCTTTCCTTTTAAAATAACTTACATGCATTGTAATTTTTTTAATATATAATTGTGAAAAAGAATCTTTTAACCACCTTTATATATATATATATATATATATATATATATATATATATTGGAAATTCGGATATATCCTTAAGGATAAACTGTGTGTTTGTTTCTCCATTTTACTACTTGGGCATACATTTTAAAGCTTAATTTCATGAGAAGCTACAAATTTCAACTTCCAAGTGAATGTAATAAGTTTAGTGAGTGTTAAATGGAAATACAAACATGCTAAAAGTCACCTTAACGAGAAACTATGAATTATATTTCAGAATTTCAATTACTTTTGAAATTTTAAGAAAAAAATGTTAACTGTATTTTCTTAATAATTGATCTCTTTAACACATTTTACTGGTGAGTATTATTATAGAGAATAGGCTCAAGATTATTTGATTCAACCCGCATTCAACGTATCAAATAATAAAAAGTATTTAAAAAATCATGTAGAAGTCTTTGTGGATTAAATTCAATTGATTGAGGGGGAAAAACTCATCGTAAGGATACTTATGTAGATCCTCCCAAAGTTTCTGACTACAGAATAGTAATAACTAAAGAAATGGTTTCCTCGTGCGATGCACCTTTTCCTTCGGCACACGATATATTAAATTGTTGTATGCTTTCAATGCGAATATCAAAGTATATAATTCAAATAAAATAATACGTTCAGCAGTTCAACAATACCAACTAAAGTTTAACGACTATATAATCATGTTTTTGCAGAATTAATTAGTAGTATTTTGTTGTTTATATAAGAATGATGGAGATGTGCGAAACAAGTTTTCTTTGTTCCACCAATGTTATTCCCGATCGTCATCCCAAATCTGCGTCTTTATTGTTAAAAACAAAAAGGAAATCAACTATAGCATTTATTCAAATATCAGTTCAGTAGCAGTTGAATGACCATTTGAGACATCTATTTTTCATTATATTAACATATTGTATGTGATGAAAATTACTTTTGATACTTAAAATATTTTTTATTAGTAAATATTAGTTGATAATCATTACTTTTGTGTTAGTGAAAAAATCAAACTCACCATCTTTTTCATCTTTTCTTACCATCAAACATACCTTATAACTCTTATACACTTGGTTCATAGTGTATTTGATTTCATGTTTCCTCTTAACGTTTCGGAATTGATTTTTAAAAGCTAATGGATAATTATAACTTCTTAGTCCAAATGTGATTCCTCTCCATTTTGAATGAATTTTCAAACATGCACTCAATCTGTTTGTGTTTGTCATTAACTAAGAGGTTGCAATTTTTGTTGAAATTCTTTCATACTTGGTTCATATTTGGTTGTTTTTTACTGTATTGGAGTAATGTGTACAAGCTGACCCATGGTTTTCCATAAACAAGTCACACCTTCCAACCATGACACAGTTTTTGCTACGATTATTACTTAATGAATTGAATACTTGATAAAGGAGACATATATACACGCACTTGCATTTAACACCAAATTTGGCTACTCCAACTGTTAGCTGATTTAGAAAGCCTTGTTTTCTCTCGTCATCTAGGAAATTCATTGTGGGATACACTTTGACCTCGTCAGATGTCACATTTGTTGTTATTTGCTGAGTGAAGGGTCTTTCTTTATCTATTTGAATAATATTCTCTCACGTTTTAAGTACCTTTCTTTAAAAATATATCAGCGTATATATGCGGATATATATGTTAATAAATTCAAACTTTTATCTGCAGGCAACAGTTGGATCGTTCCTCCTAAGTGAGATCAGGGAATAAGTGTAATGATGCATCTCTTACACAGAAGAACAAATGCACAAGCTTTTGCGTGAATTATAAAGAAAGCACGCCTCAAACAAAAGACAATTATTAGGCTTCGGAGGTTGAACTGTTGAAGCCTTTTTCTTTGATTCCCAACAATGACCCTCTTCAAATTGTCCATATTCGAGCGTATAAATTTTTTACAAGCATTATTAGTTGTATAATACTTAAGAATATACTATATACTTTAAGATAGATAGGTTGAATATCCATCCATAAAAAAAATATTAATGGATGATTATAAATTTAGAATGGTGTATTATTAAATAAGTAATGGAAGACTTAAATTTGCTAATATATTTTTTAAGGGATTTAGATGTTTTCTTTTCCATCTATACATTTTAATTAAAAAGTTATCCAGTCCATCCAATCCATACCACATCCCAAACTTTAAATGAGTATCCAAAATGTAAACAGACGACTTATCTTATTCATGTGAGGTAGGATGATTACATTATGTTTATATGGCAATTCATAAGATTTTCTTGACCAATCAATATGCCGTAATACTTAGATAGTACACATACATTCTAGACTCTTTTTACTTGGTAATAAAACAAGCAAGTCGAAGATAGAGATAACACTATATCCTCACTTATACATCTCTTCTCACTTGTCTTTCATAGAATTGGAAGTAGAAACTAAATCAGAGATCAATTTTACCTGCCAAGTACCAAGAGTGTATTGCTAGACTGCCAAACGACATTATATTGGCAAGGGAGGATAATCCATGAATCATACCAAACTTCTTATTCATGGCTGCAAGCTTTGGGTTTGACTTTGCAACTTCTACATTTTTTGACCACCCAACTTCTTCCCCTATATTATTTTCTCTCTCCACTTTATGCCTCTGCTTCATTATCTGCATGAGAACAATAAAATGATCAATTATAAACTACCAAATAGTAGTATAGTAACTGTTGGCGGCTCAACAGCATAAATTGTCGACATGACTCAGATATTTGTTAGAAGATATGATCAAGACCATTACTTCAATGCTCACATAAATGTGAAGAAGATGAAATGAAGAAAGGTTAAAATAAAAAAGTAAAAAAGAAGAAGAAGAAAACCAAGGAAAAAAAAGTAGAAGTTAGAACAGTAATGTAAATGTGGAGGGAATCGGGTAGCAGATACAAGAGATTACAAACTTCTACAAATCAAGAAATTTATTGATAACTAAATAAGAAATGCTACTTTTAATTATGAAGACGATACTCATTATTCAGTATATGAATATACATAAGCAATATTCAGGCATAAGTATCAATGTCCAAAATCCCATACAGCAATGAGTGGAAAGATCAGAAGAGATGGTAATCAGTGTGCAAACCAGCAGCTGTCAATTTATCAAATTTAAGATGAACGCGACTGATAGATTTGGATGATTTGGTTGGGCTTTATTTAAACCTATGAAAGATAACAGGACAAATGCTTAACTTAATTTGACTTAGGCAAATTGATTTTGCTAAGCATGCATATGAAAACATACACACACAAACACTTGGTCTTCACTATAAACAGTTTATGCCTATGGCAATCAATATGTCATTTTAAGTTTCCAGTTCCAACACATAATAAAATTATAAAACATTTAACCAATGTTGTCAAACTCGAGGATCGGAAGGGGGTAAAAGATCGTAACTCGGATAGTAAGAGTTATATGTATATGTAAAATTATATTTATACATATACATATACATAAAAAATAACATAGACAAGAGAACTAACTTATAACTCATAATAAATCATAAAGATTAAGATCCAAAACATGACACAACTCAAAATAAGTTCACAAGTCATAACATAAACTCATTTTTCAAAAAACATTTAAGCTAAGTAGAAAATGATTAGAATTAGAAAATATCTCATAATTTAAAGATAATTATTGTTATACAATAGTTAATTTAAAAATAATATACTTCCTCCTTTTTATATATAAAACTCAATTATTTAATTTATTACAATTAAAAAAGTAATTAGTTTAATTAATAATAATATTTATAATTTTATTAAGAGTAGTGAGTGAGAGAGAGAAAACTTTTCTCATAAACAAATGTTAATAATATTTATATGAAATGATTGTATACGGCAAGTTGTCTTCTCAGAAAAGCAAAGTCCACATGGTGGGTGCCAAAAAGAAGACTCCAGAAAGAAACAAAAGCAATAAAAAAATAAAAGTCCAGCAAAGAGAGTGATAAGAGTAGTGAGTGAGAGAGAGAAAAGCAAGGCCAGCTACTTCACTAAGTTGCTCCTCACAGGAACTTCTGTCAAAATGCCACTGTTGAAGTAAAAATTTGGCAAAATGCCACGGCTGCGAAAAATAGTGTCAAGATGCCACGCTGTTGAATTCGTTATACATTTGGGTGAAATTTGGGCGCTGAGTTGGCTGCTGTTTGAGCCACGTGTCATGCTTCCACTGGATACATAATTCGCTGACAATGCTTGCGAATTATGTGCTGCCCGAAAGTGATTCGTTGGGCAGTACACGTGGCTTTTGCTAATTGGGGATGTAATTTGGTATTGTGTCTAGCAAATTATGTGATATAGTTGGCTTAGGTGGCCAGGTGGCCAGCGAATTATGACTATGGGAAAATATTCAGTTAATTGCCTCCTATCCTGACAAACTTGTACTGGATACCTTGGTACTTGCTATATGCTATGATGTGCCTTAAGAATGCAAGCAAAATGGGGTCCAAGTCCAAGTCCAACTCCATTTTTCATACCGAAAAAAATAAAAATAAAGCGATAACTTTAACAAATAAAGAGATTATCTCTCTTGTATACTGCATATGTACACCAATTTCTTATCGGGACTTATCTCTCTTGGCTTCCTTCAATTTCTGTTACTCCCTGGTACACTTTTCTTTCAATCATTAATAAACAAATAAAGAGAAAAATAAGATAAAATTTAATTTATATATTTTTTGATTATGTCCTTTTTTAATATTATATTTTTTCTGAATTTTTACTTTATAATCTAATCACATGTAATGTAATCATGTATGATAATAATTTTTATTTTGTAATAATAATTTTAAAAGTTATATTCATAATTTTATATTATGTTTTGTTATAAACTTATTTTAGAATGCAATTATTGAGATATAAATTATTGTCCATTCAACTTTAATTAATTTTGTAAGATCGATGTCATTTAAAATTAAATTTACACTGAAACGTAGTGTTATCATTTTTTATCAGAAAAAAAGAGTATTATATTAAAATAAAAGATTATATAGTATCATCAGTCCCAACTAACCCATAATTTATTTATTAGACTAAATTATAATTTTCATCTTTTAATTTTTTAAAT
>PYAF01000777.1:455987-472926 GCA_007407185.1 Glycine tomentella
AACTTTAATTAATTTTGTAAGATCGATGTCATTTAAAATTAAATTTACACTGAAACGTAGTGTTATCATTTTTTATCAGAAAAAAAGAGTATTATATTAAAATAAAAGATTATATAGTATCATCAGTCCCAACTAACCCATAATTTATTTATTAGACTAAATTATAATTTTCATCTTTTAATTTTTTAAATTTATAATTTTTGGATTTTAATTATAATATTTAATCTTTTTAGTCTTAAATTGATAATTTTGATCTTTATGATAAATTAAAAAAATAATTATGATTAATTAAATTAATTAAAATTATTCATTATTCAAAAAATAAATAGAAAATATTAATATTAATTTTCCATAATATGTTTTTCCTCCTCTTCACAAATGCTTCTTCTACTTCTAGTATTACACGTAATTCAACCGATAATAACACCACATTACAATTAATAGTCTTTTATTTTTTTATGATTTATAAATTTTATTTAATTTATAATTAATTTAATATCTTTAGTAATTATAATTATTAGTTAATAATCTATATAAAAAATCATAAATTTATAAAATTACAAAATCAAATATTATAATTTAAAATTACAATATAACCAATTTCTTATAAACAGCGGATGGTGTAAATAAAAAATAATGAGGAAAAACTTAGTAGCAGAATGGAACTATAGTTTAACAACAAAGAATAAAAGTTTCCTCTAGCTAAGACCTTAGGTAATGTTCATGAGCTATATTGGTTGGTTGCACGTGATCGGTGATAGTCCGTGTCACTAGGCTGGCTAGACCCCTAAGAAGTAAGAACAACAATTTTAAACAGAAAAAGACAATAATCTGTTCCATTTGTAGCGAATTCCCCTTGTCAGCTGCTCATTCCCTTAGCTTCCTGCATGCCTGACACGTGGCCGCCATAATTCGCCCATACACTTAGCGAAATAGTCACCGTGGCATTTCGACAAAATCTTTCCTTCGCGTGGCAGATTGACAAATAATTTAAAAAAAACGTGATCTTTTGACCACTGTCTCCTCCTCGCATGTGTGACTCTTACGAAACACAACACCTTCTTCTTCTTTCGGGTCGCACACACATACCCTCTGAAACACAAGCCAACGTCATTGGGGTTACGCCATGGCTACGCATCCGCAAACTTCAACCTCGTCGAACGTGTTCTTGTTCATCTCTAAGGGCTGGCGCGAGAGCGGACACAGATCTCCGTCTGATGCGAGACAGAGCGATGAGCAGCGGCGGCGACGACGAGCAGCAACGGCGAACAAAAGAGGCACAGAGGAGAGCTTCTGAGAAGCCACTGGGATTGACACGGATAGCTGATCCGTCCAAATCGCGAGCAAGATCGCGATCCACCAACGATCCCTGAAGTGGACGATCCTACTGTCGAGTTAACACGTGGAAGCTCTTGAAGATCGCCGCAAGATCGGGTATACTCTCGATCTTGACAACCTTGCATTTAACTAATCCAACTCATCAAAAAATTCATTTGACCCCTCTAATCCCTTTTCTATCAAGTTACTTTAGTCTTAGTTTGTTAGTTTGGGGTCAGCAAGATGGATCGAACCTGATCTTTTCCTCCTTCCCATCTATCCTAACCAACCAACCAATCAACCTTAAGGTTGTTTTACTTGCAAGAACAATGCATATACCTAATAAAATATTTCTTTACCTCAATGGTCATGGGTGTAAAGACAAACAAGTTGGTAAGATTGAACGCAAAGGAAGAGAGCAAAAACCCAAGTTGATATCTCTCAGTGTTGGAGGAAGTTTTCCACGGGTGAAGGTAGCTAAAGGAAGCAACTGATACAGCACAGCAGACAACCACCATCGAGAAATATGCCGGAAACATCTTGCTTTGCAGGTTCCCAAACTGATGACGTGGCAAATTTCTAAACCACACAATTCCACAAAATCACCACAATTGTTGAAAATCCCACAAGTCATATGATCAAATAGTGTAAATAAATGGCCGCCCGTGTCCCTTGAACTAACTTTGGAGTTAAATTAGCCTCATCCTAAAATTCTATGAATAATAACAAATAAAATTAGGGGTGATAAAAAATGCGTACTTAAACATGATGATGCCGCCGATGAATGTTACCCACAGAGCGGCGCCGAATGCGGTGGAGAAGTTGAGGAGGTGAGCGAGTTTGAGGTAGGTGAAAAGTCTGGTTGATTTTGAACCCAGTGTCTCCGGTGAGAATATCACTCCGATGGCTAAGAAAGCCTCGGCAGTTATGAACAGACTAAGCCAACCCATAGAAGAAGATTAGATCACACAGTGACGAAGTGAGTGAATACAAAGGGTGATGAAGAAGGTTGTTGAAAAGATAAAGCAAATGTCTGTGTTACTTAACTCTTTCTTTCCGACCAGCGCTCATTGAATGAGTTAACCGGTTTAGTTGCTTTCCTTCTGGAATATTCGGAACGGCCCAATTTTGTATGGGCCAGATGAGCCCATTTATATTTCGTGTTGCCGCCTCCAAAATCAAAAACGAATAAACAAATAAAAAATCTCCCTCGCTTTCTTTTTCTTTTTTGCAAATAAATAAATTAAAAACCCCTTTTACCCTCTTCCCGCTGCTTCTGGTTACCATATCAAGTCTTCCTCGACAATCTTCTTTACCATTTCGCTGCCGGTGAATAGTAAAACCGTTCTTTTCAAATGACGGAAGCCACTTACCCATTGCGAATGTTTCGCGGTGTTCGTTTCGTTCTCCTTGGCTTCAATCCCGTCGCCGAAAACCAGGTTTCTTTTCTCTCTCTCAGGATTTCTTAATAATAGGGTTTATCTTCTTTATTTATTCGATGAATTGCTGCTTGTGATTTTGTAGATACGGTTCAAGCTTGCGAATGGCGGTGGAGTCGACGTAGGACAGTACGGCGGGAGTTGCACTCATGTCATTGTCGATAGCGTTGCTTATGTGAGTTTAATTCGATTTGCTTTTTCTTTAACGTTACTCGTTGGCCTTGATTTTGAAGGGAGAGAGAACTATGTGTTGTGTGTAGGACGATCCTATGTGTGCTGCTGCCAGAAACGATCACTGCATTGTGGGTTGAACACAGTGCTGATATTGGAATGCCTGTTGACGCCACTTCGGTTAGTTTGGTCTTACTTCTTCCATTCCCTTAATTGAACTGCTTTTCTTTTTTTTTTTCTTATGAAATATTTTTAGTCTGTTTGGAACAACTTATTTGGACTTCTTTTATAGTATAAGCTCTTGTGCAAGTGTGTGATGGGGGAGACATTATGAGAATAGGTAATGATGTATTCACAAACAGTTTTTTACCTTATTTTTTAATAAGCTCTCGAGAAAAACTTATGAAAATAATTGAATCAAATATCTTGAAACAACTTATACATAATTCATAAGTACTTATATATGATAGACATCTACTTAATAAGCTCTTAATTGAGCTTCTTATCCAACATTTATTTTCACTTTATACCATGTGGCAAATTCACATAGGGGGATAGACTTGGTTAGTTGCACATTATGAAAATTAGATAGAAGTTATTGAAGTTGCTTGCCGTTGAACAGATTTATGGATATAACCACGAGGCCAATTTGTTAATTGGTTGTCCAGAAATTTCGTGAACTTCTTCGAGTCATTTTGAGAACCAGTGGTTGGTTTTACTGTTGTGCTTCTTTGTAGGATGAATTTATAGTAAATTGTGTTTTCCATTTAGCAGGTTATGTACAGACCTCCTAAAGACTTAGATGGAATACCAGGTGCAAAAGATTTGATAATGTGCTTGACTGGTTATCTACGCCAGGATCGGGATGACATTATGGTGAGCATCTGTCATACTTTTTTGTGTTGATTTTTTTTCAGGAGTTTGTGCACACTGTTATGTAACGTTATTTGACTTCACCTTGTTTTACCTCTTCAGACAATGGTTGGCGTAATGGGTGCACAGTTTTCTAAGCCTTTGATGGCAAACAAGGTTACTCATCTCATATGCTACAAATTTGAAGGTCTGTTTCGTTTACTAGAATTTTGGCATCACATTCAACTGTGCTATTTTGTTACTCCTAATTGCTTATTACAGATTATTTATGTTTATGATGAAAATGTTGTTAAAACGTAGTGTCAACGCAGAAACGGTGAGGGTGAGCAAAAACGTAAAAACGTGAAACGTAAACGAAACGTAAGAGTTTATTACATACACAAAAATAAATAAATATCTAATATATATATAACTAAAACACACCAATACACAAGTTATCACAAATTTGAGTCCAAACACTAACAAAATAAAATAAGTTCAAACTTAGTCATAATTAAATAAGTAAAGTGTATTAATAATAAAAAGGGTTGTAAATAGAAATTATCTAAAAAAAAGTAATATGGAATGTAGAAAGGAAAAAGATAGGTGAAAAAAGAAAATTAGGCCCAGTTACGGAAACCCTAGCCTATATTCTTCCTCTCCTCAGCTGCGCCGATCTTTCCTCTCCTCAGCTGCACGTTCTTTCCTCCTCATCTTCTTTTCTCCTCTTCTTCTTTTCTCTTTCTCTTTGCAGTGCCTCCTCTTCTTATTTTCTCCTTCTCTTTGCCGTGCTGAACCATTTCTTTTCCCTTCTCTTTCAAGTGCTGCGCCATTTTCCTTTCTAGTTTCCATTACCGTGAGTTGCAACGGTTTCGATGACGGGAATGGTGGCCTCTCCATGACAGGGCTCTTCCAATGTAGAGGTGACCACTGATCTCCAACTCAATATCATCTTCATCCCCTTCCCCCTATTTAATTTTTATTGTTTTTTTTTTAAAACTGAGTCAACTCGGTAAACTCGCGGAGTCAATCGAGTTTACCGAGTTGACTCATCGTTTTGAACTGTTTGTCTCAAAAACCGTTTCAAGGTGCGTTTTGACACGATTTTGAAGTGTAGAAACGTAAAATCGTCCGTTTTAACGGTTCGGAACGACATTTTAACAACACTTGTATTTCATTTTGTTTGTTCATGGTGTTGTAAAATTTTACTTTCAATATAGGAGAGAAGTATGAGCTTGCCAAGAAATTGGGCACAATAAAGTTAGTCAATCATCGTTGGTTGGAAGATTGGTACGTTGTCATTTCATGTTAACTTTACATGGATGTGATGTGAATGAATCTCATCTATTCGATCCTTTTCATTTGACTTGTTAAAATTATATAAATTGAGTCTTCTTCAATTAAAGTTCTGTTTATTTCTTCAGCTTGAAGGAATGGTGCTTCTTCCCGAAGACAAATATAACAAGAGGTAAGGGCGCTGTACTGTATAAAAGTGCTATATAATTTGGAATACACTTTTATCCACATCCTAGCATGCTGTGCAAATGTGGCATTCCACGTATTATGCCATAGAAGCTGAATGGGGGCAGCATTTTTCTATATGCTTCCATGTTTATCACACACTTATATATTTGGAGATTTCTACAATTTGTTTCATGTTATTGGATGACAATGATAATTATTGTGGCTAATAATCTTATGGGTCAAGGAATGATGGCATAATTGTATTTGGGTGGAATATAGGATGTAGTTTGCTATTCTGAACTTCTAAATGTCAGTATGCATAATGCACCTTGTTCTCATCCGTTCTTGCATGCTTTGGGGTTTCAACGTGATCTACACCCATGTACTTGCAATGTTCTCTATCGTATCACAAATAGAGGCGTATTTATAAAGTTGCACTTTAAACTGACAGAGGCATGTGGATGAATTACTGTAATAGGCATACTATATGAAAGTTGAGAAACTTGGATTACGTTCTTGTTTGAAATGCAAATTACTGTAATAGCCATTTCAGATTATAGTTGAAGTTTGATAAAATCGCTTTTTTTCCCCCTAAGTTGACATAAACATTACTTGTGTATTTCCCCTAACCTTTGAAAGCTCTTATCTTTTCAATTAATTACTCAACCTTTGTTCCTTTTCAATAGTGGTTTTGAACTAGAGATGATGGAGGAAGAGGCTAGGGATTCTGAAGAGGCTGAAGATTATAAGCTGGGACAATCAGGGGGAAGAAATAGAAAACAAAGCCCCCTTAGTTCGAAAATTGGTATAGCTGCTACTCCTGGATTGTCGAAATCAGTAACAGAGGCATCATATGCCTTACCAGATAGAGGTCCACAGATTTTGCCAAATGTCAATAATAGTGAAAACTCTTTAACTGTTCCAGGAAATAAGAGCAGACCTGATCAAGACTCGAGCTTTCATAGTGTTCCTCTGTTTGGTCCTCGTCGAAGTTTCATGCCCCCTCCGCCAAACCCTCTGATTTATTTTCTCTCTCTCTATCGTATGAGCTTGATTTCAAGATCAGCTTCTGTTTTATTTTATTCCAGTTTTGATTGAATGTAACTCATTCCTTGCAGGTATGATGGCTTTTTCTTGTTCATGCTCGCCATCAGTCTATATCCTTTCTCAAATGAGCTTCTGAATTTCCTAATTTTGCTTCCATTCTACATTTTCACTTGCCTCATCATTGCTTTTAAGAATTTATTGGAAAACTAATTTGAATTTTAAGAATTTATATTTGGAAAAGGTAGAAATCATGTAATAATATAAAAATGTTTTGGATCCTTGAACCAGGTTAGCTACGGAGCCTTACATTTGTTATTAGTTTTTACTCTTCAGTTAATTAATTTTAATTATTGATTGATATATTTATGTTCTTTTCTCGAAGCTTTCAGTTACCATTGGAATCATGTTGGCTTACCTGTTGGGATATCTAAGAAAATAAAAATTTTCGAGTTTAGTGCACTTTGCAATGACTCTGTTGATATCCATTATCCTGCAGTTGAGATATCAAACAGATCAAAACTCAGCTGTGTTTGCTGGAATAATTATATTAAGAACTATCTTGCTTCTACAGATTATGACGGTATAGTGAAGGTATGTTTTGCACGTTGAACAATTGTTTAATCATTGGAAGACATTCTTTGCAGCATTCATCCATTACATTTGCAGTATCCATCCATTACTTATATGGAATTGATGTTTTTCTGATTCAAACTGAAATGGTTCTTGAACTATATAGTATTCAAGTACAAGAATAAAACAAGTTTTGAACTTAATTTCATAAAAATAAATTTTACAAAATAAAATAAAATACGGTATACTTTAAGATAGATAGGTTGAATATCCATCCATAAAATAATATTAATGGATGATTATAAATTTAGAATGTTGTATTATTAAATAAGTAATGGAAGACTTAAATTTTCTAATACATTTTTAAGGGATTTAGATGTTTTCTTTTCAATCTATACATTTTAATTAAAAAGTTATCTAGTCCATCCAAACCATACCACACCCCCAATTTTAACTGAGTATCCAAAATGTAAACCGTCTAAAAGAGATGATTTATTTTATTCATGTGAGGTAGGATGATTACATTATGTTTCCATGGCAATCCATATGATTTTTTTTGACCAATCAATATGCTGTAATATTTAGATAGTACACCGACATTCTAGACTTTTTTTACTTGGTAATAAAACAAGCAAGTGGAAGATAGAGATAGCACTAGGATCTTCACTTATACATGTGTTCACGAGAAGCTCACTTGTCTTTTATAGAATTGGAAACAGAGACTGAATCAGAGATCAATTTTACCTACCAAGTATCAAGAGTGTATTGCTAGACTGCCAAACGACATTATATTGGCAAGGAAGGATAATCCATGAATCATACCAAACTTCTTATTCATGGCTGCAAGCTTTGGGTTTGACTTTGCAACTTCTACATTTTTGACCACCCAACATCTTCCCCTGTATTATTTTCTCTCTCCACTTTATGCTTATGCTTCATCATTTGCATCAGAACAACAAAATGATCAATTATAAACTATCAGATAGTAGTATAGTAACTGTTGGCCGCTCAACAACATAAATTGTTGACATGACTCATATATTTGTTAGAAGATATGATCAAGACCATTACTTCAATGCTGACATAAATGTGACAGATAAAATGAAGAAGGGTTAATATAAAAAAGTAAAAAAGAAGAAAAAAACCAAGGAAAAAAAGTAGAAGTTAGAACAGTAGTGTGAATGTGGAAGGAATCAGAGAGCAGATATAAGATATTACAAACTTCTACAAATCAAGAAATTTATTGATAACTAAATAAGAAATGCTACTTTTAATTATGAAGATGATACTCATTACTCAATATATGAATATACATAAGCAATATTCAGGCGTAAGTATCAATGTCCAAAATTGCATACAACAATGAGTGGAAAGACTAGAAGAGATGGTAATCAGTGTGCAAACCAATAGCTACCAACTTATCAAATTTAAGATGAATACAACTTATAGATTTGGATGGTCTTTATTTAAGCCTATGGAAGATAATAGGACAAGTGCTTAGCTTAATTTGGTACAACATTTTCCCTCTCATATTTGGTTCAATTACAAAATGTTAACAATATTGACAGGATCTAGAGATGAAATCAAGCTTCTTTAAGCATTCAAGGTTTTAGATTTTTAGTGAAAAGCTAACATGTTTCAACTTTCAAGGGCATGAAATTTTTGACAAAATTCATTTTGAAGTAGGCAAGTTGGATTTTGCTAAGCTTGCACATGAAAACAGACACACACAAACACTTTGGTCTTTACTATAAACAATTTATGCCTTTATGACCATCAATCTGTCATTTTAAGTTTGCAGTTCCAACACAATAAAATTATAAAACATTTAACTAATCCAACTCATCAAAAAATTCATTTGACCCCTCTAATTTCTTTTCTATCAAGTTATTTTATTCTTAGTTTGTTAGTTTGGGGTCAGCTAGATGGATCGAACATGATCTTTCCCTCCTTTCTTTCCTAACCATTCAACCAGCCAACCTTAAGGCCCTGTGTTGGTTTACTTGCAAGAACAATGCATTTACTGTAAATACATGCTAATAAAATATTTCTTTACCTCGATGGTCATGGGTGTAAAGACAAACAAGTTGGTAAGATTAGACGCAAAAGAAGAGAGCAAAAACCCAAATTAATATCTATAGTGGTGGAGGAAGTTTTCCACGGGTAAAGGTAGCCAAAGGAAGCCACACTCACCATTGAGAAATACGTCGGAAACATCTTGCTTTCCAGGTTCCAAAACTGATGCCATGACAGATTTCTAAACCACACAATTCAACAAAATCATAACAATTGTCGACAATCACACATCGATTAGTCATATGATCAAAATAATGTAAATAAGTGGCAGCCCTTGTCCCTTAAGCTAGCTTTGGAGTTAAATTAGACTCAACCTAAAATTCTAAGAATAAATAAAATTAGGGATGATAAAATGGCAGATTGATTGCCATAAAGGCATAAACTGTTTATAGTGAAGACCAATGTGTATGTTTGTTTTCATATGCACGCTTAGCAAAATCAATTTGTCTACGTAAAAATGAATTTTATCAAAAATTTCATGCCCTTGAAAGTTGAAACAGGTTAGGTTTACACTAAAAATGTAAAACTTTGGGTGCTTAAAGAAGCTTGATTTCATCTCTGTATCCTGTCCATTTTGTAATTGAACCAAATATGAGAGGGGAAATGTTTCACCAAATTAAGCTAATCATTTGTTCTATTATCTTTTATAGGCTTAAATAAAGACCAACCAAATCATCCAAATCTATAAGTCGTGTTCATCTTAAATTTAACAAGTTGGCAGCTGCTGCTGGTTTGCACACTGATTACCATCTCTTCTGGTCTTTTCACTCATTGCTGTATGGGATTTTGGACATTGATACTTATGCCTGAATATTGCTTATTTATATTCATATACTGAGTAATGAGTATTGTCTTCATAATTAAAAGTAGCATTTCTTATTTAGTTATCAATAAATTTCTTGATTTGTAGAAGCTTGTAATCTCTTATATCTGCTCCCCGATTCTCTCCACATTCACATTACTGTTCTAACTTCTACTTTTTGTTCCTTGGTTTTCTTCTTCTTTTTTACTTTTTTTATTTTAACCTTTCTTCATTTCATCTGTCACATTTATGTAAGCATTGAAGTAATGGTCTTGATCATATCATCGAACAAATATGAGTCATGTCAACAATTTATGCTGTTGAGCTGCCAACAGTTACCATACTACTATCTAGTAGTTTATAATTGATCATTTTGTTGTTCTGATGCAAATGATGAAGCAGAGGCATAAAGTGGAGAGAGAAAATAATACAGGGGAAGAAGTTGGGTGGTCAAAAAATGTAGAAGTTGCAAAGTCAAACCCAAAGCTTGCAGCCATGAATAAGAAGTTTGGTATGATTGATGGATTATCCTTCCTTGCCAATATAATGTCGTTTGGCAGTCTAGCAATACACTCTTGGTACTTGGCAGCTAAAATTGATCTCTGCTTCCAATTCTATGAAAGACAAGTGAGCTTCTTGTGAATAGATGTACAAGTGAAGACCCCAGTGTTATCTCTATCTTCCACTTGCTTCTTTTATTACCAAGTAAAAAGAGTATAGAATGTCTGTGTGTACTATCTAAGTATTACAGCATATTGATTGGTCAAGAAAATCTTATGGATTGCCATGGAAACATAATTTAATCATCCTACCTCACATGAATAAAATAAGTCATCTCTTTGAGATGGTTTATATTTGTGGTATGGCATGGACCGGATAACTTTTTAATTAAAATGTATAGATTAAAAAGAAAACATCTAAATTCCTTAAAAACATATTAGCAAATTTAAGCTCTTCCATTACTTATTTAATAATACACCATTCTAAATTTATAATCATCCATTAATATTTTTTTATGGATGGATATTCAACCTATCTATCTTACAGTATATTTTTAAGTATTATACAACTAATAATGCTTGTAAAAAATTTATACAGTTCTGCTTATATATGGACAATTTGAAGAGGGTCGTTGTTGGGAATCAAAGAAAAAGGCTTCAACAGTTCAACCTCCGAAGCCTAATAATTGTCTTTTGTTTGAGGCGTGCTTTCTTTATAATTCACGCAAAAGCTTGTGCATTTGTTCTTCTGTGTAAGAGATGCATCATTACACTTATTCCCTGATCTCACTTAGGAGGAACGATCCAACTGTTGCCTGCAGATAAAAGTTTGAATTTATTAACATATATATCCGCATATATACGCTGATATATTTTTAAAGAAAGGTACTTAAAACGTGAGAGAATATTATTCAAAGAGATAAAGAAAGACCCTTCACTCAGCAAATAACAACAAATGTGACATCTGACGAGGTCAAACTATATGCCACAATGAATTTCCTAGATGACGAGAGAAAACAAGGCTTTGAAAATCAGCTAACAGTTGGAGTAGCCAAATTTGGTGTTAAATGCAAGTGTGTATATATATGTCTCCTTTCTCAAAGTATTCAATTCATTAAGTAATAATCGTAGCAAAAACTGTGTCAAGGTTGGAAGGTGTGACTTGTTTATGGAAAACCATGGGTCAGCTTATACACATTACTCCAATACAGTAAAAAACAACCAAATATGAACCAAGTTTAAGTATGAAAGAATTTCAACAAAAATTGCAACCTATTGGAGAGGAAGACAATTTCCAAAACAAGTTAATGACAAACACAAACAGATTGAGTGCGTGTTTGAAAAAAATTCATTCAAAATGGAGAGGAATCACATTTGGACTAAGAAGTTATAGTTATCCATTAGCTTTTAAAAATCAATTCCGAAACGTTAAGAGGAAACATGAAACCAAATACACTGAACCAAGTGTATAAGAGTTATAAGGTATGTTTGATGGTAAGAAAAGAAGAAAAGATGAAAAAGATGGTGAGTTTGATTTTTTCACTAACACAAAATTAATGATTAACAACTAATATTTACTAATAAAAAATATTTTAAGTATCAAAAGTAATTTTCATCACATTCAATATGTTAATATAATGAAAAATAGATGTCTCAAATGGTCATTGCACAATTGCTACTGAACTGATATTTGACTAAATGCTATAGCTGATTTCCTTTTGGTTTTTAACAATAAAGACACAGATTTGGGATGACGATCGGTAATAACATTGGTGGAACTTCTTCGAGTCATTTTGAGAACCAGTGGTTGGCTTTACTGTTGTGCTTCTTTGTAAGATGAATTTATAGTAAATTATGTTTTCCATTTTGCAGGTTATGTACAGACCTCTTAAAGACTTAGATGGAAGACCAGGTGCAAAAGATTTGATAATGTGCTTGACTGGTTATCAACGCCAGGATTGGGATGCCATTATGGTGAGCATCTGTTATACTTTTTTGTGTTGATTTTCCCAGGAGTTTGTGCACACTGTTATGTAACGGTACTTGACTTCACCTTGTTTTACCTCTTCAGACAATGGTTGGCCTAATGGGTGCACAGCTTTCTAAGCCTTTGATGGCAAACAAGGTTACTCATCTCATATGCTACAAATTTGAAGGTTTGTTTCGTTTTCTAAAATTTTGGCATCACATTCAACTGCATGTGTATGCTATTTTGTTCCTCCTAATTGCTTTCTATTACAGATTATTTATGTTTATGATGTATTTCATTTTGTTTGTTCATGGTGTTTTAAAATTTTACTTTCAATATAGGAGAGAAGTATGAGCTTGCCAAGAAATTGGGCACAATAAAGTTAGTTAATCATCGTTGGTTGGAAGATTGGTACGTATGTCATTTTCATGTTAACTTTACATGGATGTGATCATTGTGATGTGAATATCTCATTTGACTTGTTAGAATTATATAAATTGAGTCTTCTTCAATTAAAGTTCTGTTTATTTCTTCAGCTTGAAGGAATGGGTGCTTCTTCCCGAAGACAAATATAACAAGAGGTTAGGGCTGTACCGTATAAAAGTGCAATATAGTTTGGAATACACTTTTATCCACATCCTAGCATGCTGTGCAAATGTGGCATTCCACGTATTATGCCATAGAGGCTGAATGGGGGCAGAATTGTTCTTTATATGCTTCCATGTTTATCGCACACTTGTATATTTGGAGATTTCTACAATTTGTTTCATGTTATTGGATAACAATGATAATTATTGTGGCTAATAATCTTATGGGTCAAGAAATGATAGCATAATTGTATTTGGGTGGAATATAGGATGTCATTTGCTATTCTGAACGTCTAAATGTCAGTATGCATAATGCACCTTCTGCTCATCCGTTCTTGCATGCTTTGGGATTTCAACATGATCTACACCCATGTACTTGCAATGTTCTCTATCGTATCACAAATAGAGGGGTATTTATAATGTTGCACTTAAACTGACAGAGGCATGTGGATGAATTACTGTAATAGGCATACAATATGAAAATTGAGAAACTTGGATTATGTTCTTGTTTGAAATGCAAATTACTGTAATAGCCATTTCAGATTATAGTTGAAGAAGTTTGATAAAATCGCTTTTTTTCCCCCTAAGTTGACATAAACATTACTTGTTTATTTCCCTTAGCCTTTGAAAGCTCTTATCTTTTCAATTAATTACTCAACCTTTGTTCCTTTTCAATAGTGGTTTTGAACTAGAGATGATGGAGGAAGAGGCTAAGGATTCTGAGGAAGAGGCTGAAGATTCTACTCTGGGACAATCAAGGGGAAGAAATAGAAAACAAAGCCCCCTTAGTTCGAAAATTGGTATAGCTGCTACTCCTGGATTGTCGAAATCATTAACAGCGGCATCAAATGCCTTACCAGATTCTACTGGTCCCCAGGTCTTGCCAAATGTCAATAGTAGTGAAAACTCTTTAACTGTTCCAGGAAATAAGAGCAGTCAAGACTCGAGCTTTCATAATATTGATGACTCAAAGGTAAGCTATCAGGCTGCTGATATTTCTAGACATTCTACATCATGTCAGTTACCTGACAAATATGTAAAGACCTGTGAGTCTAAGAATGCTGATTCTCCAAAGGCACCTGGTTGCCAGGATCTTGGCAATATGGGAAATACAAATTCATCTGATCAGCAGCCTGATCTGCATGGCGACATCTCAGTGTCTAAGAAGGTGGCATGTGACTTGAGAGCAACTTCTGCAAGTGCTGCTGGAGCTGTACATTCAAATGAAAAGCTTAGCAAGTTATTCTAGGAAGAACCAAAAAGGATTTACTCTTCCAAGGATCTTAGATGAAAGCTCAGGCAGAGAAGGCAACAACTGTGATAACAGTAAGGTTCAAAAGGCTAGTGAGATTGTTAAATCTACCAGTGTTGAAGTTTCTGGGAAAGGAAATGATTTTGTTGAAGAAGATTAGCCAATTAGTTTATTGCCTCAAAAGAGGATAAATGAAGCTTCTTTTACTAAATTAAAATCAAGAAATAAGACTTCAGTCCCATCAGCAAATGGTAAATCTCAAGGATTAAAAGTGACATCTCAGGTTGATGAGCCATCTGAAGCTGATGACTACTTTTCTGTTGGTAAGGATGGTATAAATAACTAACACATGCTTAGTTTCGAAAGCTTCAGGCTCTACCTCCAACTCACTGGCATTTGATGAGCTTTTTCAAGAAATGCAAGCCCAGAATCTGTTCAGCATGGTAATGTCTGTCAGAATTCACCAAAAACGGCTGTTCAGAGCTTATGTGAGTCTAAAATTAATGGCAAGCCTGATATCACAGGTTCTGGAATGCAACAAGTTGGTGGTAATGAAGCAGAGCAACATAATGCCACTAAAAACCTTGATTGTTCATCTCTGGGAAACAAAAAATCATGTAATGTGGAATCTGCTGGTTGTACTAAATTGGATTTAGGCACCAAAGAAAGTAATAAACTGGTTAGAAATCACCCTGAAAGAAGTCGGTTGCCAAGAGAAGTTTGGGTTCTAAACCTAAAATAGGTGCTACTGCTAAACAGAAAAAATCACTTTCCCTGACTAAAACTACCCTGCAAGTTGAAGGCGGAACTTTTTCCAGTGGAAGCAAAGAGGTTGCAACTGGTGACAGTGCAAGAAAACAACAGAGCAAAAACAGTTAGTAAAAATGCAGAAAATGCTGGTGACAGAACTGAGTTTTTGGATGATGAAACTGAGACTCCAGATGACAAATGTGAATGAGTTAGGAATGGCCCTTGATGAAGACTTGGTTCATCTTCCAAAAAAGCCAGATACAGCAAAAGAAGAGAAGTCAGAAGCAACTTGCCCTGCAACAAAACGTGAAGCGGCAATGGCTCCTAAGAACAGCACGAATAAAACTGAAACAGAAAACATCTTCACTGGCAGTAAAGCATCAAGCTAGAAAACTTCCTGCTGGTAAGGTCAAGGCCACTGTTAGTAAATATGCAAAAGATGATACTGACAGAACAGAGCTTGTGGGTGATGAAACCGAGGCTCCAGATGGCAAATGTGAACCCGAGTTAAGAATGGCACTCGATGAAGAATCTCATCTTTTCAAAAAAATCAGATACAGCAACATAAGAGATGTCGGATGTAATTTGCCCTGAAACAAAATGTGAAGAGGCAATGCCTCCTAAGAAAGGCACAAAAAAACTGAAAAAAAGAAGCCATCTTCACTGGTAGTAAAGAATCAAGCAAGAAAGCGTCCTGCTGGTAAAAGCAAGGCCAAAGTTGCCAATGAATTACTGAAATCTAAAATGGCAGTATCTGGGGAGAAGATTCCTCATGAGACCGGGCATGAGCCAGAGATAGAAACCATGGAAGGAATGTCCCTTCCTGATGATAAAAGTGACCAGCCAGCTGTTCAAAGAAATAATTCAAAGAATTTTGCTGAAGAGAAGGAGAATAGGCCAATTGATGGAGAGCAGGGCAGAAGCAATGGCAATTCAACTATTACATCTAGTGTAAGGACAGCAAAGATCAAGTGTAAGAAATTGGGGCTCAATCCATCTATAACAGAATCTAACGCGAGAGTAAAAACTGAAACCGCCTGTTTTATATTAAGTGGGCATCGTCTACAGAGAAAAGAGTTTCAACAAGTAATTAAGCGATTAAAAGGAAGGGTTTGCCGGGATTCTCACCAGTGGTCATATCACACGACGCACTTCATAGCTCCAGACCCCATTCGTAGGACAGAAATTTTTTGCTGCTGCTGCATCAGGAAGGTATGCACAAACTAAAATAAAGCTCGTATAGCAAGCCCCCTGCTAATAATTACAGCAGTGTCGTTTGTTTTCTTTGATTATGTATATAAATAGTCTTAATCTCTGGTGGAATGCACAGGTGGATTCTTAAAACTGTTTTCCTAACTGCCAGTAGCCAGGCAGGAAAATTGTTGGCAGAGGAGCCTTATGAGTGGCACCAGACTGGTCTCAGTGAGGATGGCGCAATTAATATGGAGGCTCCAAGAAAGTGGCGTTTGTTGAAAGAAAGAACAGGTCATGGAGCCTTCTACGGAATGCGTATTGTTGTTTACGGCGATTGCATCGCCCCACCTTTGGTATGTTTTGTTTTGAATTTTATTTAAATACGTCTATTTGAGACATATTTGGGTTTATGTAACATGTCCAAAATAGATGTGTTTAAATAAGTCTATTTGAGACATATTTGGGTTTAGTGGGTGAAAATTGAGGAGAGAAATGTGAGAGTAGGGAAAGAAAAATGAATTTGTTTATATATATATATATATATATATATATATATATATATATAAAGGTGAAAGAAATTTATTGATATGTCTGTTAAATGAAGTATTGAAATTTGAAACAGAAAATAATTCGGTTTTAATCAACATTTTAGTATTTTATAGTATTTAACTAATTTTTTAAACAATATTAAAGTAATACAAATTTAACTTTAAAAAAATGTATATTTACTCCTTTTATTTTTTCTCAAACATGGTTAAAATATGTTTATACTTTTTTATGAATTTAGTCTATAAATATTTAAAAATATGTTAACTTAGTCTATTCTCTTTAAAAATTTATCATGATTTTCAAAGTTAGAAGATATAAATTCACATATTTTTAAAATTTGGAAATCAAATCTATTACATGAAACTACAAGAATTTTTAAACACTAAACCCAAATATGTCT
>PYAF01000777.1:473026-486332 GCA_007407185.1 Glycine tomentella
TCAATATATAATATTTAAATATATCACTACAATTAATAATATTTAAACATGTATATAATACTACATTTATAATACTAGATGTTACATTTAATATTTATTCTCAAGTCTAGTTTACTGAAGGATATAGAAATTAATTCTAAAAAAATGTGTCACATAATTAATATTTAAATTTAGCTTATTATTTATTCCTCTCAAATGAAAAATGAATTTAATAATGTTGCATTTAAATTTTGTATTTATTATATTTTCATTATTACATGTAAAATCTGTGAATCAAAATTTTCAATCCTAAGAACCTCATTTTTTTTAGACAGCCTAAGAACCTCATTACACCTTGCGTTAGTCTCCTTAATGATGAATTTCATAAATTGTTCTTTATCATCTTTACTTAGTCTAATTTTAGTGTTTTTTTTTTTTTTTTTTTTTTTTTAATGATGTCTAGTTTTAGTTACCACTAAAATCCTTCATCTTTTAGGCTAGTGCTACGATTTAGAATAATATGCATGAAGTCCCAGGTTCAAAATCTCAATAGATCATTACACACAAAAAAATCTTCATCTTTTTTGTACTATTTGATATAATTTCATAAAAGAAATAAGTTTTACTGTTAATCATAAATTTGACTTCCTCATTATTTTATATAAATAAATTATTTTAGAAAAAAGATTAAAAATATAATTTGTTCTTTTGATGCACACCAAAATCAAACTTAACTAATTCATATGTATAAAAGTAACGCTTACCAATTATGTTCAACTTTGTTTTAGAAGAATGTTTGACAAAATCATGTTTTTGTGTCTCAAACCATTATCTGAATATATTTTTTATCCAAAAAATAATAAATTTTTTTTATTAGGCTAAATCATGGTTTACAATCTATGCATTAAAAAAAGTTTAAATACATTTTTTATTCATGCAATTAAAAAAAAATTAAATATATTTTTCATTCATGCAATTTAATATTTTTTCATTTTAATTCTTGTAAAATGTGTGTTTTACTTTTATCTTTAAATAAAATGTTTAAGGACAAAAAAAAAATAAATAAATTTTATAAGAACTTGAATAAATAAAAATTATAGAAATGAAAATAAGAAAATGTTCAATTCCAAGGAACGATTATGCATTGTGGCCCCTTTGTTTATTGTGAAAGTGGATGTGTGTTGGTGTTGTTTATAGGAATTCGGATGCCAAGAGGATATGATATTTTGTGGGATATTTGATGGGCATGGACCATGGGGTCACTTTGTGGCCAAAAGAGTAAGAGAGTCAATGCCACCATCTTTGCTATGCAACTAGAAGGAGACACTAGCCCAAACTTCAATTGATCATCTGGCTATTGATGTAGAGGAAGAGAAAAGTAAACATTCCAAATTCAAGATATGGAAGCATTCTTACTTGACTTTGCTGCCATTGATCAAGAACTAGAGCATTATCGCAAGATAGACTCGTTTTACAGCGGAACAACTGCCCTATCAATTGTTAGACAGGTAAGAACAAAATAAAAAAATCAAGGACAAAACTTAGATACAATTCTTTAAATGCTTTCAAAGTTGTTTTTTGATTAAAAAAAAAAGAAAAGAAAAGAGTTTTAAAAACTTATATATTCTTCAAAAGAAAGAGAGTCCAATTTACCATTTATATATGTAAATTAGATACAATCATACTGTCGAGCAATGGATGTATATATCACTTTGAATTAAAATTTTAATTTAACTAATAACTTGTACACCATAATTACGACTTCTCATTAAAATGCTAAAATTTCAATCCCATTCTAAAATATGTATCTAAATGATATATTTTATGGTGATATATTTAAAATTCTTTAAAAAAATACTTTATCTGGATCAATTATCATATCTAAACACACATTAGAATTCATGTTAGCATTTGTAAAAAATAATTAATATCCCATATTAGAAAGTTACTGTTTTCTGTATCGGTATTGAAAAAGGCAAAATTTGAAAACCCACACACAAGAAAAAAAAAAATATATATATATATATATATATATATATATATATATATATATATATATATATATATATACTTTGTTGAAGCGCTTACAACTTACAAGTCTTTTTTACAATTGTTTGCCTTGCCTTCAACTTCTTCCACGAAATAATTGCAAATTTAATAATAAAAAGAACAAGTTGACATTGGGTAATCAAAGAACTAACTTATCAAGTTGCGCATAAATTGATTTGTTCATATAAGCTCAAAGTATATCGTCCTAAATACTAGTCAGATCAGAAAGATCAAATTCGATCCTCCACCCCTCCCAACAAATATATAACGTTCGTTGTATACCCTACCTAAATCTATCCTAAGTCATAACTAACAATATCACGAAAATTGAGGCACACATTTATTCAAAATGACTATATTAATCTCCGTTGGAAGAAATCAATTAATTAATTCATTAATAAATTAATTGGATAATTTTTTATCTTTAGAAATTGAATACAATATCAAAGAATTTATAATATTTATACATTCTATTTAATTAATTCAACTAAACTTTCTTACTAATAAATTCATTAATCGGCTGCATTATAAAATTTCATGATAAAAAAATTAAAAGCCTATAAATTAAAAATGTTGTTAAAATTATTAAATTGATCTATTATTAGTATAGAAAATCGCACTTTCTTCTCTTAAGATATATGAATATTATATTGCTCAATCCATTTATATTAAAATATATAATTTAAAACAATAATTTTGAAATGTTTACTATTATTATATTTATGTTTGTTTTCAATTTGATGATATATAACACAAGAGAATTATAATAACATTTTCTAGTACAATTATTAAAATTATTAAATTGATTTTAAAGTCATATGCTAATTTAAGTTGTTAACACATTTTGTGATGGATTTTCTGGTTGCAAATATTTAGCAACAAAAATTTTGATTTAATGAACGAATTAGCGACAGAATCAAAAACTTCTAAAGACCCAAATTTCAAAATGCTTTCCAAACTCTTTTCAAATTATTTATTTAAATTGTATTATTTATTTAAATTTGCCCAAGAATATGTATTTAAGTTGTCTTATATAAGATTATTTTTTTATTAAAAAAAACGAGAGGAAAAAGGTTGAAATTGAAACCTTTGAGCAGCTTGTTAAATAATGCAATTAGCTCCATATTGTGTAGTTTTAGATAAAATAATGACTTCTAAAAAAACGAGAAAATAGTGGCCAATTAAGTTCACACTAAGTTGGACAGACGATCATGTTAAAAAAAAGCAATATTATTGAGTGGTACTGAGTTAAATAGATATAAGTTGTTTAGGTGATTCACAACTTTATTTAATTCTATATGTAATTTTATTGAATTTGTCACGTATTTAATTGATCTTGCTTATCTAAAAAAATGACCCTGGTTTGGGAATTATCAAATTTCATTAATGTCCTCGATCTTCAGTTTACGAGCCTCCAATTATATGCAGAACGAGATGGATAACAAAACGAGTAGAAGCAGTGATATATTTTTACCAGAAAAAAGAAAAACAGACAAAGAAGCAAGAGTAGGGTTGTAGTTTAATATTTATTTATTCTTCAGGTTTTACTAATTCTTAAATGGATTGGGAAATGTGTTGGGCTTTGTTTAACTTTTCAACCTAAAACGAGTACGTGATATCACAAAGCCCATACACCTTTTAATGGGAAGTACATAAGCAATCAAGCAACCAAATCTATCCCCAATACAAAGGCCGAAAGGCGTACTACACTGAGTAAGTCCAAAAGGCATTGTTTGCTTACTTTCCCGTCCATCTGACTCTGAGTAATTACTAGTTTCATGTTCATGGTACAACACTTTCATGTTTCTTGCCCATAACAACTTTTCTTTGTTGAGGCAAATCTGATGTGTCTAGTGGATACCTAACATGGTCCGTTTTTTTATTGCATGTGTTATGGTCTCTCTGCCTTTAATGGGAATAATAACGTCTTAAATGAAATTTAAATGCATGTGTCGTGGTCCATTTGTCCTTAATGATGGAACAGTCGAACAAACACACAGATTAATAGGCACTGTAAAGCAATACACTATGGTACCCTCATTTTCACAATTCAGAGATCCTAGCTTCTAAATGGAATCTGACTTCAAGCATTGGTTAATTTTCACACTGTCCTCGAGCTTGAAAAGGATTCAAAGCCATTAGTGTTACCATTCAAATCAGATATAAGTTACCAAATAAATTTATAGGTTTGTTTGCGTACAGTGACATAAAAACCGTTGAGCATGTGTTGTAAAGGAATATTGTTCCCTGCAAACTCAAATCTCAATAAAATTCATCACTTTTTTTTCTCTTCCTAACTGGCAATGAAATTCGATTCCCCATGTCTCAGTCCTGGGTACTCGGGAAAAAGTCGAAACAACTGCCAAAATGCCGCAATTTGAAAAATAATATGTCAAAGTGTCATTCCGTAAAAGAAAATTATCGTAGCATTGCGAATTTTACAGCGTGACATTTTGACAATTTTCTTTTACAGAATGACACTTTGACATATTATTTTTCAAATCGTGACATTTTGGCGGTTGTTTCGAAAAAGTCAAATTCCTCTTTTTACCTTTTCTTTTAATTTCCGTGCCTCTTTCAATTATATTATTGGATAAAATCATTAAATCAAATAATAACATTCTTCTTTGTGTAAAAAAATAACATTCTTCTTTTTCACCTTTTTTTTATTAATCTAATTTCAATTATTTTTTCATCATATTACTTACTTTATTTCATAATTTTATTTTATCTTTTAGTGAAGTATTTTGAGAGCGAATTTGATCACATTGATAAAATTAGGTTTTGTTACTTGGTTGTCATGATTTCAAATTCAAAAACAATTTCTTTATATATAAAAAATAAAATTACATAGAATATCTCTCTCACATATCTTCATTAAATCATAACTAATGTGAAAATAATTTATCAGAAATTTCTTCCAGCTCATTATGCCAATGCCACCCAATTTTGACAAAAGCTCTAGAAAAGACCCTATATATTATCCATGGTTATATGGACGGAGAAGAAGACACATGCATGATAGCAGCACATGGTGCCTCGGGCATGATTATATATACCTGGCTACCACTTCTCCTCTTTTCAATGCTCCCTTCATTCAAACATCACGTGTTATTTTCTCTCTATATAACACCTCTTATGTCTGTGCCTTACTCTTGATAAAACAGGGAGGCCAAACCTTTCCTTTTAAAATAACTTACATGGATTGTAATTTTTTTTAATATATAATTGTGAAAAAGAATCTTTTAACCACCTTTATATATATATATATATATATATATATATATATATATATATATATATATTGGAAATTCGGATATATCCTTAAGGATAAACTGTGTGTTTGTTTCTCCATTTTACTACGTGGGCATACATTTTAGAGCTTAATTTCATGAGAAGCTACAAATTTCAACTTCCAAGTGAATGTAATAAGTTTAGTGAGTGTTAAATGGAAATACAAACATGCTAAAAGTCACCTTAACGAGAAACTATGTATTATATTTCAGGATTTCAATTACTTTTGAAATTTTAAGAAAAATGTTAACTGTATTTCTTAATAATTGACCTCTTTAACACTTTTTACTGGTGAGTTTTATTATAGAGCATAGGCTTAAGATTATTTGATTCAAACCACATTTAACTTATCAAATAATAAAAAGTATATTAAAAAAATGACGTATAACAGTAGAAGTCTTTGTGGATTAAATTCAATTGATTGAGGGGGAAAAACTCATCCTAAGGATACTTATGTAGATCCCCCCAAAGTTTCTGACTACAGAATAGTAATAACTAAAGAAATGGTTCCCTCGTGCGATGCACCTTTTCCTTCGGCACAAGATATGTTAAATTGTTATATGCTTTTAATGCGAATATCAAAGTATATAATTCAAATAATATAATACATTCAGCAGTTCAACAATACCAACTAAAGTTTAACGACTATATAATCATGTTTTTGCAGAATTAATTAGTAGTATTTTGTTGTTTATATAAGAATGATGGAGATGTGCGAAACAAGTTTTCTCTGTTCCACCAATGTTATTCACGATCGTCATCCCAAATCTGCGTACGTCTTTATTGTTAAAAACAAAAAGGAAATCCACTATAGCATTTATTCAAATATCAGTTCAGTAGTTGTGCAATGACCATTTGATACATCTATTTGTCATTATATTAATATATTGTATCTGATGAAAATTACCTTTGATACTTAAAATATTTTTTTATTAGTAAATATTAATTGTTAATCATTAATTTTTTATTAGTGAAAAAATCAAACTCACCATCTTTTCATCTTTTCTTCTTTTCTTACCATCAAGCATACCTTATAACTTATACACTTGGTTCATAGTGTATTTGATTTCATGTTTCTACTTAACGTTTCGGATTTGATTTTTAAAAGCTAATTGATAATTATAACTTCTTAGTCCAAATGTGATTCCTCTCCATTTTGAATGAATTTTCAAACATGCACTCAATCTGTTTGTGTTTGTCGTTAACTTATTGTTTTGGAAATTGTCTTCCTCTCCAAGAGGTTGCAATTTTTGTTGAAATTCTTTCATACTTAACTTGGTTCATATTTGGTTGTTTTTTACTGTATCGGATTAATGTGTACAAGCTGACCCATGGTCTTCCAAAAACAAGGCACACAACCATGACACAGTTTTTGCTACGATTATTACTTAATGAATTGAATACTTTGAGAAAGGAGACATATATATATATACGCACTGGCATCTAACATCAAATTTTGTTTCTCCAACTGTTAGCTGATTTTGAAAGCCTTGTTTTCTCTCGTCATCTCGGAAATTCATTGTGGCATACACTTTGACCTCGTCAGATGTCACATTTGTTGTTATTTGCTGAGTGAAGGGTCTTTCTTTATCTCTTTGAATAATATTCTCTCACGTTTTAAGTACTTTTCTTCAAAAATATTATATCAGCGTATATATATGTGAATAAATTCAAACTTTTATCTGCAGGCCACAGTTGGATCCTTCCTCCTAAGTGAGATCAGGGAATCATTGTAATGATGCATCTCTTACACAGAAGAACAAATGCACAAGCTTTTGCGTGAATCAGAAATAAAGCATGCCTCAAACAAAAGACAATTATTAGGCTTTTTCATTGATTCCCAACAACGACCCTCTTCAAATTGTCCATATATAAGTACTGTATAAATTTTTACAAACATTATTAGTTGTATAATACTTAAAAATATACTATAAAAACTTAGGTTTGTTCGATGGGCAGAAATTAAATTGAAATCAAAATTTTAAATAAAAATATAACTATTATATCATTTCTCTTTATTTTTATCTATTTTAATTATCTTTTCACACAAACGAACATATCCTTAGAAATATTGTTGATTCTTTTTTTTTTTAAATAACTGAAATCTTATTGATTCTTGAACATTCAAACAAAATTGATCGTACAGAACACAAGGGTAAAAGTTGAATTGATGTTTCCTCTCTAATCCTTTGTTTTCTTGTTTTTTAGTGCAGATTAGACAACAGAGGCTACGGTATGCAAGCATAACTCATGCGTATAGTACGAAAAAAATTAATAACCGTTGGATCGTTAAGATATCGTGGTCACACCCACACTAGATCAATTTTGTTTTTCTTTCTCGGCCCTTCTCCCGTACCTCTCTGGCATCTCCCGGCCCAAGGCTTCATCACCCTCGCCAGCTCTACCACCGCGCGCATCATCTCTGCCTCCGCCATCCGAGCGCCATACTCCCTTCCAACGGTATAAACCGCACTGGAATATTTTTTTTCTTTTCTTTTTTCTTTTTTTCTTCTTTTTTGATATTACTCTTTATTCTCCGTCCTCACCGTCAATCTCTCATCGGATCTACTCTTCCTTGGCCACTGTCCTGTTATTCTTGCAAATGATTTGACTGATCAAATCTTGTTGCTTTGGTGGAGGGAGTCTTTGAATTCATCCCTCTCGAGAAAGCACCATAGGACCTCGGAGGAGAGAGAAAAGGTCGAAAAAGTACTGATGGTTGGCGACATCAGATATTCACACACGGTGCTGGATTTGTTGTTGGTGGCGGTGAATTTGTGCTGATGGTGTAGATACTAATGTGGTGGCGTCGAATCTGTTGCGGAGGCGCTTTGCACTGTTTGTGACTTGAGTGCGGCGACGACGGGGTGGGTCGGAGGGGAGGGGTGGTGGCGACGACGGGGTGGTGGCAACGGCGGGGTGGGTCGAAGAGGGAGTGGTGATGCCGACAATGGGGTGGGTTACGGAGAAGACGGAGAGGGATGTTTATTCTGGTGTAAACACGTTTATCGTAATCCTCGCTTATAGGAACCGTAGATTTTAATTTTATATCGATCCAACGGTTTTAATTTCTTTCGCACGGTACGTATAATAACCTAGCTTTTTATAAAAAGGAATAAAAGAAATAAAAATTTAAATTTATAAAATTCTGCCGCAAAAGCCTTAGTGACAGATTTAGCGACAGAATTAGCGACGAATTTAGCGACGGAGTCTGACGCCAAGAGCGCCACAGATGCTGGAAATTGGCGCTAGGAGCGCCACAGATGCTGGAAATTGGCGCCAAGGGCGCGGCATGTCAGTCAGGACCAGTATAAAAGGCCATTCACGCGATTTTCTGAGGAAAAACATTGTTTTCCTTCTTCCTTTGGCCTAGGCAGCCATTAATGGGCATGAGAATCTTCATAACTTCATCACACCTCACCTAAGCACCTCCTAATCATCAATAACCATGAATAAAACCTTATGTGAGCTAATTCTAGCCTGAAATTTGAGAGAAAACCCCATCCCTTGAGAACCTTGAGGAAAGCTGAGTTCAGAGAGTAACGAAGGCAGCCCATGGAATGTTGAGGCTTGGAGAGGCAATCAGTGGGTCTTCCTCAACAGCTTTGAGGTAAGAAACTCAGCTTTCACCATTTAATTTGTGAAAAGGGTAATGGGGTGAATAGTAACCCATTTGGGTTAGGACTGGGATTAGGCTTAGGTTCTTTAGAAAAGTATGATCAGGAGGTTGTTCTGAGGAATATGAGATATTGAAACTGAATTTCTGATGAAGTTGGGTTGTGACCCTGAGAGTGGTATGAGTAGGAAGAAGATTGAGTGGATAAGGGGTTCTGAGTTAGAAATGAACCCAAGTGCCTTTATAAGAATTGTTCATGAGGCCAAATAAATGGTGAATATGCATTAATATGTCTGTTTTGGCCATGATTGATGACTGGTGAATTTATGCACAAATAGACCATTGGATTGTCTGATACAGAGTCTTACCAAGACTCTAAGGCCATGGTCAGGTTGAGAATGATCCTGCTAAGGATCTGTGAGTGGCCTATGAAGTGATTAGGCCGATAACCCTAAGTTAGATAATTGAAGGGCTATAGAAAGGAATCATGTTTCCTTTCATTCCAACGGTTGAGGACCGTTGTTAGATACCTGGTATTGTAATTATGAGGTTGACTGTGTTGTATGATTTGCCAGAGGGCGGGACACGAAGGTGTCAGCAGCTTGGAGCAACCATCTGAGGACTGAGGAGAAAGCACGGTCTTACCAGGTAAGTTCAGTGTTTCTTAGAGTGATTTCCCTGTCTGGGGTCATTATTTATTTAATTATATGGATTGTAGTGAATACGAGCACTAGGTTAGTGTTCTGATTTTGATATTATTGTAGGATGGTTAATAATGATTCTAGCACTATGATGGTGTTAGGTATGATATTGTCTGGTCCTATAGGTGAATAAGACATGTATATAAGAACTAGTGTAGTTAAACACTAGGGTAGAGGATGAGCTGTTTTGGGTATAAGAGAAGTACCTATGGTATGCTAGTGATGTATGAACACTGTATTAGTGCTTGGTGCTTGATGCCAAGCTGACACTGTAATAGTGTTACGCTTGGTATTGATAATAGTGTTGTATGACATGCCAGGTACGTTTATGTTGTGTGTTGATGATTAAGATAGTGAAACACCATGGTGGTGTTGAGATATGCATTGAGGTAGTACCATTATGGCATGTTGGTCTTGATGTTAGATGGATACTGTGAGAGTGTCATGCTTTATATTGTTTATAAGAATTAGGTGTGCATTCTCTGGCCAGAGAATAGTGGACTATGGACCCCATTGGGAATGTGCCCACTCGGTGGATGATCTCCCTTGGGATAATCCATAGGCGTCCATGTAAACCCTGAGTAGATGTGCCTTTAAGTAGATGATCCTATTCAGGTATTGGACGGCAAGTCCTGAGTAGATGTGTCTTTCAGTAGATGATCCTACTCGAGCCCGAGTCCTGAATAGATGTGCCCTTCAGTGGATGATCCTATTCAGGTTCTCAATGTGAAAGTCCTGAGTTGAGAGATTCCTCAGGCAATATGTGTGAAAGTCCTGAGTTGAGAGATTCCTCAGGCAATGTGTGTGGAAGTCCTGAGTTGAGAGATTCCTTAGGCAATGTGTGTGAAAGTCCTGAGTTGAGAGATTCCTCAGGCAATGTGTGTGAAAGCCCTGAGTTGAGAGATTCCTCAGGCAATGTGTGACAAAGCCCTGAGTTGAGAGATTCCTCAGACAATGTGTGACAAAGCCCTGAGTGAGTAGAGAACCCTTAGATGGATGATCCTCCTCAGGTATTGATTAGAGTACAGTGAGATTCTGGGGATTTGTACCTGTTAGAGGACTATCGCATATGAAGGATTAGGTTACAGAGAACCTATTCCTTGGATTAGTGTTACCTCAGCAGAGGTGAGGTGTTACAGATAGGATGAATACATATATATATATATATAAGATAGATTTGAGATAAGAAAGCCAAGAAGGCTGAGATATATATGTTATGAGATTGAGAATTAAAGCCCATGGAGCTTGAGGGAGTCTATTTTTCCGAGACAGAGAATCTCTCCGTTTAGATGCTGAGTGCACAAGCCTGATTAGGCGTGCAAATAGGCAGCATGAGTGATCTGTGGTGAGAGAATGCAGATGGCTATGAATAAGCCATATTGTTACCGTAGGCAGATGATAGTGAACCAGGGGGAGGAAAGACCTCCAAGAACCCTGGCTTACTGAGATTTTTATCTCACCCCGTGTGGGATTCATGTTGCAGGTACATAGGGTGAAGAAGATGGATTTCTTGGTGAGGGAAATCAATGGGGTCAAGCATTGTGAACTGCTTGGACTAGCATCTGAGAGCTGAGAACTCCCTGTGATGTATACGTATTGAGGTAGTTTCTGTCTCCTGTCATATCTTATTAGATATGGTTGGTATCTGTCTGGTTTTGTTTATTTTGTTTGGTTTTGATTATTTGGATCAATAAGGGCTAGAAATAGTGAGATTTATCATGTTTTTTTATGCACCATACATAATGTATCAAGAAGTACGATTCTTGTATGCTTTCGCGACTTATTTTATGCTATTATGATATTATAGTAATGTTAACACATTGGGTGCACACGGGGTGTTACAGTACACATGAGTTATGCTTGCGTACCGTAGACTCCGTCAGATTAGACACCTTGTGTGTGCAGAACTGATCAAGAAAAACTGACCACTTTTTCCCTTGTTCACGACTTCATAATGCAATGAGTGAAAAGACCAGAAGAGATGGTAATCAGTGAGCAAACCAGGTAGTTGCCAACTTATCAAATTTAAGATGAACACGAGACTTATAGATTTGGATGATTTTGTTGGTCTTTATTTAAGCCTATAAAAGATAATAGGACAAATGATTAGCTTAATTTGGTGAAACATTTCCCCTCTCATATTTGGTTCAATTACAAAATGTTAACAAAATGAACAGGATCCAGATATGAAATCAAGCTTCTTTAAGCACTCAAGGTCTTAGATTTTTAGTGAAAAGCTAACATGTTTCAACTTTCAAGGGCATGAAATTTTTGACAAAATTCATTTTGGTGTAGACAAATTGATTTTGCTAAGCATGCATATGAAAATAGACACACACATTGGTCTTCACTATAAATAGTTTATGCATTTATGGCAATCAATCTGCCATTTTAATTTTCCAGTTCCAACACATAATAAAATTATAAAACATTTAACTAATCCAACTCATCAAAAAATTCATTCCACCCCTCTAATTCCTTTTAAGTTACTTTAGTCTTAGTTTGTTAGTTTGGGGTCAGCATGATGAATCGAACATGATCTTTCCCTCCTTCCCTTCTTTCCTAACCATCCAACCATAAGGCCTTGCGTTGGTTTACTTGCAAGAACAATGCATATACGTAAATACACGCTAATAAAATATTTCTTTACCTCAATGGTCATGGGTGTAAAGACAAACAAGTTGGTAAGATTGAACGCAAAGGAAGAGAGCAAAAACCCAAGTTGGTATCTCTCAGTGGTGGATGAAGTATTCCAAGTGTGAAGATAGCCAAAGGAATCAATTGATACGTCGCAGACACCCACCATCGAGAAATACACCGGAAACATCTTGCTTTGCAGGTTCCCAAACTAATGCCGCGGCAAATTTCTAAACCACACAATTCCACAAAATCACAACAATTGTCGAAAATCCCACATTGATTAGTCATATGATCAAAATAGTGTAAATAAGTGGCAACTCTTGTCCCTTGAGCTAGCTTTGGAGTTAAATTAGACTCATCCTAAAATTCTAAGAATAATAAAATAAATAAAATTAGGGGTGATAAAAATAAAAATGCGTACTTAAACATGATGATGCCGCCGATGAATCTGTGTGATCTAATCTTCTTCTATGGGTTGACTTAGTCGGTTCATAATTGTTGTGGCTTTCTTAGCCATCGGAGTGATATTCTCACCGGAGACACTGGGTTCAAAATCAACCACACTTTCCATCTACCTCTATGGGTTGACTTAGTCGGTTCATAACTGTCGTGGCTTTCTTAGCCATCTGAGTGATATTCTCACCTCCTCAGCAAGATGGAAAGTGTGGTTGATTTTGAACCCAGTGTCTCCGGTGAGAATATCACTTCGATGGCTAAGAAAGCCACGGCAGTTATGAACCGACTACGTCAACCCATAGATGAAGGAGTAGAGCACGGTGTATATAAAATTATAGATTAATTGAGAGAGACAGGTGGATAAGAGGGTGAGCACTACTACAGCGTACCCTTTCAAAGTCGGTCCTTTTACCAAAACAAAGTCGGTTGTACGACCGACTTCGTATCAAACGTAGTAGAAAATTCCGGCCAAACAACGTCGGTTGTAAAGAGCCCGTCTTTGAAAGTGTGGTTTTTTTTTTTTTGCATAATGAGTTTTCAAAGACGGTTATAGAGATAACCGACTTAGAAA
>PYAF01000779.1:0-24611 GCA_007407185.1 Glycine tomentella
CTTGTGAATTACAATGGTTAACCTATTTACTTGATGACTTTGGAGTCAATTACACTCGACCAGCTCTTTTATTTTGTGACAATCGCTCCGCTCTCCATATTGCTGCTAATCCTGTTTTTCACGAACGCACAAAACATATTGAGATAGACTGTCACATTGTGCGGGAGAAACTGCATTCAGGTCTTATCAAGTTGCTGCCAATTGCTTCTAATCATCAACTTGCAGACATATATACTAAGGCACTTTCTCCAGGAGCTTTCAAGTTTCTTCAGTGCAAGCTGGGAATGTCGAACATACATTCTCCAGCTTGAGGGGGGATATTAATTATCCTATATTAACTAAGTTTGTTAGGATAACTAAATATGTTAGAGCATATTAATTTTCTGTTATGGTTATTATCATAAGTTTGTTAGAGTAGATTATCTTTATATCATAATGACTGCAGCTTCTGCTATCATAAGTTTGTTAGAGTAGATTATCTTTCTGTGATATCATAATAACTGCAGCTTCTGCTATGATAATTATAAATACTGTAGCATGCTTGTATTCAACGTGCGTGAATAAACAGATTCTTTCATTAGCCTTTTTCTTTATGTTCATGACCTCAGTTCAATTGTTTGTTATATGACCATATGAGCATCATGAATGAAATGAATAAGCCTTTGTAGGAGTTTTTTTTTTGTTTTTTTTTTTTAACTTTCAGTGATACTAAATATTAGTATCGTGTTTTCTTTCTGACAACAAAATATTAATATCTTGTTACTACCTTCATTTTTAATCTTTTACTTGTCTAAGTTTTTTTTTTCATATTGATTAAGAAGTATATTTGATTTATAGAACTTTAAACTAAAATTTCCTCATTTATTGTTTTACAAATTTCTATATTATTTAACTACTCTTCTTTTTCAATGTAAATTTCACTATGGAATATAATATTAAGGCTTGATCACTATACCTTGTAAAAATTAAAGTTATTAATATTTGACTAAAAATAGTCTTAACTACTCCTTTATGGCCGAAGTGAAAAGCATATATCATAAATTCATAATGGCTAATTAATGCCAAATGGAGACACATGCCCGGCTATGAAGCTGCAGCCGCGAAGACAAAGTGTAATTTCTACTGCTAACGTTTTTACGACTGGTAAGAATCGGCATATCCTATGGAACAATGCCTTCATAATATTCTTGTGATTGTGGCCTTTGATAGGATTAATTTCCTTATTGTTGTAGCATTCTTCTTTCTTTCCTTTAATTTTATCTTTTACATATATTAAAGATAATTTGAAGTGAAGTAATTAACAAAAAACAATTGATTTCCTCATATTTATGCGTTCGTTTACGGTGATAAATCGTCAAATTACTCCAAAAATAATTCTAAAAGCATTAATTTTATATATCTCACAAATAAAATTACACTTATATAATTTAACCCTTCCCTTTTTAAGATCATATTTCCTTATATATAAAGTTATATCCATCAGCTAACTTGGGGCATAAAAAAATAGAGCCGGAATGAGATTTTGAATTCACATTCATTAAATGGGCTGGTCCAACCCGACCTACGAAAATGTGGACCAGGGCCGGCTCAGCCCACCGGGCCAGCAGTCCACCAATATAAATAAATTAATAGGTAATTAAATGAGTAGCTTAGAGTGAGAGTGATTAAGAAGAAATGATTGATTTTGAATCATTAATCCTAATACATTTTTATTTGGAACCTAATAATGAGATATACTACATGTACAAATATGCTTTGATTGCTTGCATCATTGTGAAGTAAATTTCTAAGAATTTGTTAAGACTTAGGAGCTAATTGAAAAATATTGTTAAACATTATTCCTTGCTTGCTTTTACTTTTATTAGGCAAAAATCATTGTTATATGATTAAATTAGTACATTATTAATTTTTAGTATAAATAATTACATTTGAAACTTTTTACCTTTTTTTTAAAAAATAATTTCTTTTTTTATTTTTTAAGTGGGTTGATCTGCTGGCCTACTGGCTCACTAACCCACTTTAAAGTGGGATGAACTAGTATTTTCAGCCTACTTTGTAAAAGTGGACCAGTCCGACCCGATTCACTTTTTTAGTGGGTTGGGCCAGTCCGACCTATTTTTGGGTGGACTGGTCCATTTTGTCATCCCTAAGTAAAATTAGAAGATTGTATCCTCAATTGGTTTACTGCTTTTTTATTTATTATTTGATATAACCATAATGCTAATTTTTTCCTTCAAGTTAGTTCAAATTTCTCCTCTTTTTGTTTCATATTATTATTATTCTCTAACTTGGGGAGATTTTTGTAACCATCTTTATTAAAGCTTCCACTTGTGCTTTAAAAGTAAGTTTTAACATAGATGAATGAATATAATTCAAACAAAAGGTTTGTAGTAGAAAAAATGTGAAACGAAAGAGACAAAAATATATATCAAGCCAATTAGGAAGAATTTAAAATTCCTATTAAATCTAACAAAAAAAGAAAAAAAAAATAGACGACAAATTTTCCCTATGACCAATTTAATCGTAAAAGATAAGATTCACATGCTCTTCATTGTAATGTACAAATTATGTCAAACACATATCTTCAAATGAGATAGTAAACACGTCTCTTCCACCAAATATCTTATTAAACAAGTGTGTTTCGATATCTCATTTTGGTGGAAAAAGCACCACCAAAATGTCATCAAAATATATTTTTTAATTAACCATATTTCGTCTTTCTTTCTCTAGCATACTTGAAACTAGTAATTCCTGCTCCACATACTTTTTTCATCTCAAAGCAGAAATTAATTAATGAGTAAATTAACAAGAACTTCACTGAAAAATATTAGGAAAAATTATTCTCATAGAAGACGCAGTTGATATTAGAGTCGCAGGAGAATCGCTGGGCAAATCTTCTTTGGCAGGTTGCATGCAGACTATGCATAATTGCATATATAATTAATTAATATAGCATAGCATAGTATAGTAAACTGCTAAAGGAGAACTTGCCCTGTAATGCATCTGCAACTGTGCTGGGAAGGTAAACCAAGCGGAATGACTACTGGGAATGTTATTTATGGCTTGCTAGAGTCAGCATATCCTATGGAATTATTCTGGCTTTTCGTATGGTTATTTAATCCATCGCGAACCAACTTTTTAAAGTGAAATCAAAGTAGGTTTCTGTAATATTATTTGTGATTGTATGGTACATATTGATTGCATTATGTGTTGGTAACCATCCAAGCTAGCTGTAAAAAGGTGAAACCCTTTCCAGCTACGAAAGTCCTAAATCAGCTTGCACAAGAATTTATCTTTTTTATTTATTTCGAATTCAGTTGGTAAAAATATAGATAATTATTATTTATAGAAAGAAAAACTTTGACTTTGTTTTCGAAAAAGAAAACCTTGAACTTTCATTTCCTATCATAACTCATAATTAGAATTCAACAAAATTTATTTTATTATTAACTGAGTTAGTTAAGTAGTGTGTGAATATATATTGTTAAAAAAAAATTATACCTGAGTTTGATTTTTATAGATAATTTGTTAAAATTATTTGATTGGAAAGAGTTGCAAAGAGAAGGATGGAAAATTTGGCTCTTAATTTGCTTACATATAAGCTCAGAAAAGGATTTAAATAAGATGAAACACATGAAGTTTTTTTCTTTATTGTATACCCTTTGAGATAAGACCTATTTGTTACCTTTTATTTCAATTTATATATCCTTTTCAACAAGCAGGTTAATTTTTTTCATTGTATTAATATTTCTCTAATTAATTGAGCATAGCCTAATTTAAAAAAAAACTTCAAGAATTCATGCCAATAAATAGATTAATATAAATAAATATACTGATGATATAAATGATCAAATATTTCAATTGTAGTATGTTTTTGAATAAATTACACAAACATTTCCTCAAATTTAGACATATTACATGCGCATCTCTTCTCTTAAAATGCATTTCTTTTGTATTTCTTGACCGAATCCGTTAATTAACGGTGTTAGTGTGTTTGTGAAAGATCGAAATTATCTTTCATAATTTTGAAACTCCTCATTTTGCTACTCTCTCACATGTTCTGAAACAATCAAATTAAAACCCCAAAAAATGTGTTCTGCAAGGGTTTGAGTTCTCTCTTGGGTTCGATGACCGTCATCTTTGTCTGTTAGGATTTCGATGACCACCCTATGTGTCTGCTTGGGTTAAAAGTATATTTATTTACTATTTTCTCCACGGTGGTGTTCAACTTCTGCTAATTATGAGATAAATTGTGATTTGTGTCAAACTGTCAAACCTTCAGTACAAAAGCAAATGAAACACATGACCCATGATCAATAACTCACAAACACATGAAGAAATCGATTTGGCCAATATGAATCAAACAAAAACCAACAAAAACATAAAGAACCCCTAAAATGTATGATCTAAAGTGTAGGTGGGGAGAAGATATTAATATTTTTGTCACGAAATTTTTCTTAAAGGACCATGTTACTAACACATGACTATTTTGAATAAATGAAATTAATATCGTTATTGGAAAAAGAATAATAGTATAACTGGAATTTCAAAATATATAATGGGTCATAAAATACAAAAAAAAAATATGCATATAATATATCCAAATTTGAGGGAGTGTTTGTATATTTTACTCTGTTTTTTATTAAAAAAAAGTGCAAGCCAGTTTTTGCACAATGGAAACAATTAAACTAAGGTGTTGATATTTTATAACAGCCTGCTTGTGTGTATTTTTTTCTACCACAAATGTTTCAATTATGCTTGATTAATTTTATATATAGCGCACTTTTAACATAAGGCAAAATTTTCTCCAGAGTGAAACTAAACACCGTTGGTAAGTTGTGTACGTAGAATTTCAAACAAACAAATAAACATTGATGATTTAATCAACTAATATAAGTATGTAAGGAATGAGTGTGGTTGGAGACATTGATGTGGAGAATATCTTTGCAGTCTTTTAATATATATAGTTATTTTTTGCTTAATATAATAGAGCATGATGTGATACCTTGAGTCAGCAACCTATAATTTGTTTTAGTGATCATTGGTTTTTTGGGTAATGTGATGCATGTTTCTATTCTATGAAGAGTTTATTACATATAGTTGTGAATTCATTCTTTAAATGATTACATTGATGAATGCTTTAAAGATATTAATTAACGAGTATATTCTATTAAATACTTTTAATCGTTTAAAAATAAAAATCATCAACATCAATATCATTTTTAACTTAAATTAATTAAAATCGATAAAATTGTTTAAAAATAAAAATATTAAATTATTTTAATATATTTGATATGATAAATATTTTTCAATAAGAATTTTCTATTAAATTAGTTTTGGTCCTTAATCAGAAATATTTATGAGACTAATTATTCTTATGGAGCAATTTTAGCATTCACTCTCAAACGAATTAAGAGTGATATTATTTCTTTTGAAATATTGGGTGGGGCACATGTGTATGTACTGCATTTGTAGTGGACTATCTTACAGTTATTTTGACACATCTTGTGATCCAAATGTCAATTAATCATTTTTTCCTTTAAAAAAAATCAGGTTCTTATCAATAAATTATATATGTTATACATCCATTAAATATAATATATTTAATTTAATACTCACAAACAACAAAATTCTTACTCAATTTTATTTGAATAAAAATGATAAAACAGAAAACTCCTTATATTATTGGACAAGACATGCACTCATTTTTTATATTTATTATTAACGTTCAAACTTACAATCTTAGCTAACTTAATTGACATATGTTTAGTTATTAATTAGAAAATAATATATGTTAATGTTGCATGTTACATTAAGAATTTAGCTATGCAAAAGCATATATATATATATATATATATATATATATATGCATATAACATTTAAACTATAGGGTAAATATATTAGTATCCCCATTATTATTGTTCGTTCAAGTGCATCCTTCTTTGGTTTTTATTTCTCCTCTCAAATAAACAATAAAAAATTGACATTTTCATTCTATATATTTTTCATTTTCGATTTCCTTCTTCTCTTTTTCCACCAAAACAAACTTAGGGGCAAAGAAAAACCTAGGCACACTTCTGGAAGAATTTTTCATGGACCCAACTTATAGAATTATGCCCACTTCTTTACTTACATAAGCCGATCGAGTCAAATCTGGTCTTACATTTTCCGTGCTGTGTAACACTGTAACGTATTTAACGATATGTGGCGAACATCACATAGAATAGAATAATTAAAGAACCAACCAAAGTATCCGCAGAATATATATACACACACGTCCTTTTATATATGAACATGAACCTGTTAGGTCTGAATTAAATTACCTTTCAACGCAGAGTGATCAATATGTTAATTTTCAGATTTTGTGTTTATACATTAATAAGGAATCTGATTTTATGTTGGAAAGAGAAAGACTTATTGTTATAGGTAGAAAAAAGAATAGGACGATTGTGCTGAAAGAAGATACTACAGCACATTCTCTTTGGTTTCTATACATGCGATATTTGATATCGGTGACTAGAAAACACTATTTATTAATTGACCCAAAAGTTGTTTATGTTGAAACTAGAAGCAGCTCCATGATTTGGATTATGTGCTTGTTATATTCGTATTGGAGAAAGAGATCAGAGCCACTTTAACCAATTTTTATATTGCAAAACTTATGCTCACAAAGTGCATGAAGCAGTACTTTAAGCCCTGATTAAGAAACTAATTAACTAAGAATGCCTTATTAAAAAAGATTGATTTGACTCACCACAAATATTATATTTATCTAAATCTTGATTACACACAAAAAAACATTAAGTAGCTAGGGCAACTATCTTCTTGATTACACACACACAGATATTTGTTCATTCCTAATAGAAGAGAAAATTAATTTTTATGGGTTATTCACCTGCTGGTCTATACTAACCAAAATGTAAAATAAATGATAAAATTATAAATATCGACTTCACTGAAAAAGAAGCTGCAGGGAAAAATATGGTTTTTACCAAAATACAAAACAAGGGAAATATGGCATATGAATGGTTCAACATGCAACATTTCAACCATACAAGAAATGTTTCTAATGAATGGTTGAAGTCTTGAAAAAACTAACAAATGCTGTTTTCATGAAGCAGATGTTGCAGGAGAATCGCTGGGCAAATCTCCTTTGGCAGATTGCACACTAAGAAAGTTGCAAACATGAGATGCATATCATAGTGGCTACCTGCCAATGGAGAACTTGCCCTGTAATACAGCTGCAACTGGGAAGATCCACACACACACATAGAAGAATGGCTTTGGGAACGTTATTTATGGCTCGCTAGGATCGGCATATCCTATGGAAAGATGCCTTTACTTTGCGTTGCATGTGTCCTTTCAGTTGGTTTTATTCTTTTGTATGCGAACCATCCTTTATGGTGAACTATTTTTTACATTGTAGTGCTAACCGGCAACAAAAGTGAAAAGGGAAAACGTAACTTTGTTTCTCCAAATTTTTGCGTGTGGTATATATGGGTTATATTATGCGTTGGTGGCCATTCAAAGCTGCAAAAGCCGAAACCCCCCTCTTTCCAAATATGATATTCCTATTACACCAACAAAACAACAGTTTATCTTTCCATGTTTGGTTGTTAAACTTGTTATATTTTTGTCTAAAAAAAACTTGTTATTTTTTATGGGATTAAAATAGAACCTTTTGATTATTTTATTTTGAAAAGAACAAAGCACTTATAAAGAAATTTCCTTTTATAGCTCTAAAACATAGTTTACAAAATTAATATTCCATCATTGCAATCTTTTTGCCTTTCTAACAAATTTACAGGAAAAGATTTGGAAAGAGAAAAAAGCATCGGAGGCATCCTTTTAAAAAAAGAAATACAAAAACACTAGAAAATAGTTATAGTACCCTATTTACGTGGACCAACAGGCCAAACGAATACGGGTATATAGAAAATATCAGTTTATAAAATGACATGAAAATATTAATGACATCTTTCATTTCATGGTCTCTTTGATTTTATAATTGCCAAATGACCACAAGGGTAATTATTTTATTAATTCAACAATAAAATTTAAACCCCTTGATACACAGCCGTCAGAAGTTGGTCTGTTACATCTCTTTTTGTTATCTGACAAAATTTCATTTTTCATGTTTATTTACTCAGTTTGTTAGAAATTTTTAGTTTGTTAACTAAGTGACACAACCAAATGGAAGAGATTGAGTAAATTAATATTCTTACTCAACTTTATTTTTTTATTTTTTTTTACATTCAACAAAACTGTTATTTAATCATGTTCTTGCATACACAAATCCTTTTACCGTCTAGGTGGAATGAAATGACAAAATGTGTAGCCTTTGTTACCATCTACTTTTGCTAACTGAACTCCATCGTCCAGCTCCTAATCTAGTTATGTAAATGAATAGTTTCTAATCTTCTTCAGGGGACTATACATAAACATTTCCTCAACTCGGATCACCATTTATTTCAGCTTCAGCAAAATGAAGGTGGTCATGGTTTTGCTGCTCCTCCTCTGGGCCAAGGCGAAGAATTTCTTAAATTTCTCAGGGACACTCAGAGAAATGAAGAAGGATGTTCATGCACTTTATATATATACTGCTCGAGTGCTCGTATATCCTTCTACATTTCTTGTATATCCATGAAAGAAAAAGATGCTCGTATATCCTTCTACTTAAAGGATTCTTTCAACAAATTCTATATGCATAAGTTAAGGATCGAATTTATAATGACATACTTAAAATAAGATTATTTATCAACTAACCATTTACATTAAATGATGATGGTTTCTTTGTTCGCAGGTCTGTATTATTAAAAATAAAAAAAGTTCATCATTTTAATACGCGAACCACACTTTTGACTTTTGTATAGTGTGGGATAGGGACGATGGACCCTTTTCCTTGCTACGTTTTCTGCTACCACATGCCCTCCCAACTTTGATATATCAATGGATCTGGCTCATTGAATTGGTTTATCTGTCCCGATTCCATCTTATTGGTGCCTTTCTTGCTTTATCTTTTAGTTTAATCTGACATATAACAACCCAGTCCGGAGGGGAAACGATAAATGACTTTTCTTTTTTAGGGAAAAAGATAAATGAGTTGTTATTTGATTTTCATTTTTCATTTTTATTTTGTTCTTATTTTACTTTAATTATTGATTCTTTTGTAAATAATAACACCACAAAAACGTAGCATAGTTAATTAATAAGTAAATAACACCAACAAAAGTAAATTTGGGCCAACGTAAGCCCATCAGTTGCTAATTGAAAATATATATATCTTTTTTTTTTTTTAAACCAATTTTGCTTCTCTTTTTAATATTAAAAAAAATATAAGTTATGCCTATGATTAAGCTCAAGCTCAATCACATGAAAAAAATAAAAAGGATTTTGGGCCTGTTTTTGAGCCCAACGTATTCGGTCAACAAACAAACAGAAAAGGGAGGGGGCACTGCAGTGCCTCCCAGGATTTACTACCCCTGAATACATGCGCAGGAAAATAGCATTAAAGATTAGAGACCGCAATTAAAAAGTGCAAGTGGGAAATTAAAATTTTAATTCACGATTAGGGTGACCAGAAACTTTTTTTTTTTTTTTTTAAAACAGAAACTTAACTTGCCCTATAAATAACTTACACAAGAAGGCCTCAGTTTTGGGAAGTGAAGTTTTTTCATCCTTTCGGCTTTTAGTTTCAGTAACTAATTTTATTCAAAAAAAAAAAAAATCTTAAGATTTCATTTTATGCTCAAATTTTCTGTTTATTCCTTATTCCTAATTTAGGTTAAATTCGAATTTTAGTATATATATTGCATAGGATAAATATTTATTAAAATAGTTTAGATATTCGAAAGGTTAGTAGAATTAATTATGCGATTTGATAAATTAGAATGGGAACAAACAAATTATGGAATATATTTACTCTTAATAATTATGGGTTAGATATTGTTGTCTCCTTAGAGAGTTTTTAGAAGACACAATGTAGGATTCATAGATAACTCATAAAAAAATGTAAGATTCATAAACAGTAGCATGAAGAGGATCACATATTGTGTTGTGATGTATATATTTACACTTGCATACTTTTGGTTGTAATCATGCCAATAAGGTTATTAGTTATGATCGTTGGTGATATAAACGCTAATAGTTTAACTTCGCCTTCTTTAAATAAATAAATGAAAAAGTTTAACTTCGCCTGTGATTTCTAACTTATGATCTTATTTGTTGCTTTTATTTCCTTTCCCTCGAAACACAAACCAAGGACATGAACATGTTAGCCCGTGGAAAGGTTTGGTGGTATACAAAATATTGCTCCGTTATTTTGAGCATGTGAATCTAGATTCCATGAAGGATATAAGCAGATGAAAAGCATAGAGCTTTTAGCTAGAAGCCAATGAATAGATACAAACCTAACTTCCTTTTTCCCATTCAGAGAGAAACATGTCAAGCACAAATGGACAACTGAAACCAATGGAAGGATGAACTTTTTATCATTGGTACATGAGAGGATATGAGGAGACAATAAAGTAGTCCTCTTTCACATACTAGCTCGTAGCCTTCAAAAAAAGAGAAAATTAGTGCGTACAACAAAACAAGGCTAATAAGATCGAGCAATTTAAGGAGGCATGCAACTACTAAAATCCAAACTTTCGTTTTGCCTTCTAGTGCTAGTGCTTTGCCTGTGCAAGAATGAGATGATTCAGTAGTGGACAAGTCCTTTCGATTGCCTTTTATGCTGGTTATGTGCTATTTGTTTGTCATTTCTAGCTATAGAGAATGACCAGCCAATCCCACCGTTTATTCCAAACGGTTTCTTTCAACTTCGATTAATATTATATAGCACACATACACACGTCCTGCATTTTATAATAAATGTCAGTCTATATTAAATACTTGTAATATTTAATAATTAAATACTAATTCTTTAAACTCCTTCCTTTATCCATTCAGTGATCTATCTCTCTGGTTTAGTTTAGCTACATACATGCATGGTTACAACAAATTAGATCATTATATATAGCCGTGCTAGTCCTTAATTATATATAGAGGATACCCACAAATTATAAATCTAAATCACCCTCAATAATTATTTTGGTGTTACATACTACTTGTGATCTGGTTGTCACAAACCAATCATGTCAACTATATGACATTTAGGTTGTGATATAACAAGTAACTAACCCTAATTGTTTTAATAAATTCAATTTAAAATAAAAATAATTAAATTAAAATGCCAAATACTTAATTACTAAGTTCCTTCTTGGAAAATTATTTTCTTAGATAAGTTTGCACTAAAAACAGAGGATGCAGTTGTGAATGTGATAAAATATTATTTCTTTTCACATTTTTTTAAGTACAAAAATAATTCATAGACACCTGTATATAAATTCTAAACCCAGAAAGATAAAGGGATGCAAAGAGAAAAATGTAGATAAAATATATGATAATATGTTATGATATCATGACGTCGACGAAGAGAAAAGTAAAGGATATCAACCAGGTGTATACGCTGAATAAATGTCCATATATCATTAGTCCTTAAAATAATAATAAAGGAATAGGGAAATAATAAATATAATGATAACATAATAATAAAAGAGGAGTCAAATAAAGAAAAATACAAGGTCAGTTTAAAAGCTAGTATTTGAATATTAAAATATTTTTTTATCTATAAAAAAATATTAGACTACAAGTACAAACATGTATATAGATTTTTTTCTGTTTAAAATGCATGCTTGTTAAATTCATTCAAAAGTTAAAAATCACATAAATTTCACTAGTAAACGTGAAAATCTTCACTACTAACTTCTGACTAAACGTGAAAATTTCCATGTATAATGTAAAATTAAATAGTAAATACATGATTAGTCATTGATAAAATTGAAGAATATTTATACTAATATGGTGATAACAAAAAATACACTGAAGCAAAGAATATAAAGTTATATTATTATTATTATTTGGTGGGTTGCAAGTACCTAATTTATACTTTAGGAATTAATTGAAGTGGGGTACTAGCCAGCGAACCTGGGTGTGCAGAAGTCGAAAAAGGGAACGATATAAAGAATAAAACAGAAATTGTGTCAGTACATGTGATACAACTGTGGCCACTAGCTAGTGAAGGTTTGGCATGGGATGGGATGCAAATTGCTATGGAAGAGGTAGAGAGTAGAGAGAGACAATTACAAAGGCAAAATGAAAGAGAGGCCCGTGAAGGGTGTGAGTGATAATATGCATGCATGTATGTCTCATTGGCAGTCACTGATATTATTTCTGATTCTGACTGAGAACGACCATCCTCTCTTATTGTCCATCGGTTCAGTTCCCACATCCCTTCCCATGCAAATTTTAACAGTCTCCTAATCAAGAGTATGACAACTATATCATCCACCTTTTTATACTCTCCCTTGTTCAGTTTCTGTGATTCGTACCAATCCCTTTCACCAACTGTGCTGGGTTGTGGTTGTGAACTTGTGATTGTGGTGATAGCACATTGAGAAATGAGAAATAAAGCGCAGTGTGTACTTGGCCTTGGGTTAGCTTTTTTCATTTACAATGTACCTACATATATATCGAGAAGGGATGTCACAACTCACAAACCATAAAAATTTATTTTACTATGCATGAAACATATACTTTCAATAACCAATTAATTTCGATCGGGAGTATAATTAAATAAAATGAGATAAGACAAATAATATAGTGTTGCTCTATTTGAATCAAACTCTTAACGTGTTTAAAGGATTTAAGATACTGGTCACTTTGTCACACTTTATGAATTTTCATTTATTAGAGATTATCGCTCATTACTTATAAATGGGAAATTTATGACTAACCATTTCAAAGAGAGTAAGTATATAAAACAATATATCATTATAAACCTTGAATAATTTTCATCAACCTTAATTTTTTATGTTCTTAGCTCTTTTTAATATTTTTCAATAAAAACTATATCTTCCAATATTTATTTATAATTAAAATAATTTTATCACAATAGATTTATTTCAAAACAAAATTAAGTTTTTATACCAATGTTATGTGACTTCTGTCTCTTTGTCTCTCTTCATTTTTTATCATTCAGTCTCGTCAGTGGCTTTCTTTTTCCCATGTCTCTACGTGTAATAGGTGTGGAGGTGTCCGCTAGTCTTTATCCAAATTTAAATATGGTTTTTTTTTTTTTTTTTTTATCAAAGTAGCAATGAGCTATTTTTATCAATTCGAAAATGGCAAGAATCCAAGACACATCACTCCATTCACCAGCTATAAATACCCTGCCAGAGTTAAGTACTCACAAATCACAATATAACATTCAGATTCACTAGAGAGGAAGATAAAGTTATAAAAAAAGACTGGTATACAGAGGAGATGGCTTGCAGGGTGCAGAAAAGAATTTCACTGCGCAGAAAACTTCACATTCTCCGAGTCCTTACCTACTCAAACTCTGTAATAATGCTGTCTAACTCCATCTATTTACAACCCCTCTTCCTCAATTTCTTTCCCATGGTTTCAAAATTATAATAACCATTTTTCATGCACTGAAGTTGTTTCTGTTTTTTGTTTTTAAGGCCAAGAGAACCTCCCTTGCCAAGAGTACCGTTCTACGTTTATACAAGCTAAAGCTCGCACTGGAAACTGTCAAAAGACAGTATGAAAACCTATTAGCCACCAGAAGAGAGTGCATTAGCCTATTGAACCATGTCAAAGAGAACAAGGTATGCTTATTCTCTTAACCTTTCCTCAAAGGCACACATCAAAAACAAGGCCAATATATAGAAATGAAAATATCTTTCTTATTAATAACATGTTAGAGATCCCAACTTAACTAGTGATATGATATACTAGTGGAGAGACAATACTTGCCTCATTAGCTATTTTAGAATTTGGATGTGAGTCTGATTGGATACCAAAGCTAACTTACAAGGTGAAAAAGTTGTTTCTATTTATATGGGTTATTTTAATTATATCACTATTTAACTCACCTTGAGCTATTTTAGAATTTTAGTTTGAGTTTGATTAATTCATCTGTCTCTATTTAATTTATATGCATTATTTTGATAATATCACTTGTTAACACGAGATCTTTATGTTTATGCTAGTTAACATGATATTGATTATTGAATGTTTTTTTTAATATTTAATGTTCCAATTAAAATGAAACAGGATGTGAAAATAGAGAAGGTAGGGGCAGGAACTTTTATGGTGAGGGTCACATGTGAGAAAGGAGGTGACAATCTGGTGGCTATATTAGAGGCATTTGAGGAGATGTGTCTGAATGTTCAGCAAGCGAGAGTTTCATGTGAAAATGGTTTTTCTCTGGAAGCCATTGCTGTGGCTGAGGACCAAACGCTGGATGTAAGAGATGTCACTGAAGTGCTTCTAAAAGCAATGGGAAAGCAGAGTGGTGAAAAGGACTCGCAGATGTTTGACAAATGCTGTGATTTGTGACTTTTTTTTAAGTACTTTAATTTGTTCAACATCTTGTGTATCTCAAACTAGTTAATACCAATTTCACGTTAATTTTTATTTTATTTTATCGGCAAACTAGTTGAAACCAGATTTTAGACTAAAGTTTTCCTTCATATATAAAGTGCGAGGGGATTAGAGAAATAACATTGTTTAGTTAAAATTGATTTTTGGGATGAAAGAAATAGAGTGGAGTGATGTAGGAGAGATATTTTATAGGGCAAATAACAAGACAACAGCATAAATACAATAGCACAATATGCAAGTGAAAAATAAATTCCTTCCAATTTATAAGAATTTGGAAATAGCAACAACAAACAAATAGCTAGAGACAAAAGAACGCGAATATAATTGACTATATAACTGATTTTACATATAATTAGTATTATATTTATATAACTGATTTTTAAAAATAATAAACAGTTTTACCAAATTATAATTAATTATACAAAATTAGTTATGATTATCATTATAATAATTATTTATTAGTTATGGTTTTGGTTATTTGAAAAACGAAATCAAGTGTACCCATGCATATACTTATTATCTTCTCCACCGATTTCCATTTCCTACACATGTTGTTTTACCTTTCTTTTCTTATTTCTTTTAAGGTCTGTGAGCACTGCTCATACTTCCTATATTCTCTGGTTGTATTTGGGCCGACAGGTATAAGTCTTTTTTGGTGTAAGACTTGTAGGGGTGCCAATAATTTGTATTTAACTACCTATGCATGTACATGTTGCCATGTTGGGACGACAAAGCTTGGAGCCTTGGACATTTTTTTGTGTAAGTCTTGGGTTCCAATTTTGCATTTTCCTAAAATTATTTGTCAGAGAGAGAGAGAGAGAGAGAGTCCTGAGCAAGACATCTTTTACGACTGCATACATCCGTTAATGACGGGAATGGATGATATTATAAAATTATATACTCATTAGTATTTTTAAGAGTATATACTCATATTATTATTTCAGCTACTATATTGTTATTATAAATTTTATATTTATCATCACTAAAATACCGTTTCTTATAGTACATTAGTACTTGTAAACGAGTACAAAATTGTACTGTATAGACTATAGTAATTTAACATAGAATAATTCAATTTTAAAACTTTGATTTGAATTTTCTTTGACAGGGTTGTGAGGTTAGATTCCAAAAAAAAAAAAAAAAAAAAAAAAAAAAAAAAAAAACTACTTATATCCACGTTATCGTGTTTATGGAAAAACTGAAATCAAAGGAATTAATAATACTGATGGGGAAATCTTCAAATTTAATGCGACTTACAGGTTACATGCATCATGATTCTACAAGGCATGTGAGTTACATTCCATTGGTCTGGTACAGCGTCAGTGAGCATGGGGATCATCAAAAATTGGCATTATTCTTTAAAAACTCGAACAATACACACTTGGAGGATTGAGGATATCATTTACTATTAATTAATTTATGCATGGCTTCCATAAAAAGAAAAAGGAAATAATTTTCCCACGAAAACAAAACAATCAAGCAACCTTTTGTCAAAGTTTGCATTAGGAAAAGGACAAAAATGAAAAATGTTCGGCGTGTGGAAGTGAGATGTTTTGATCCCCCATCTAGTTCAGCCAGTAATTTATTTATAAAGGTAGCAAATACTTGCTCATCCATATTCAAATTATTAATTAAATTAATTTGATAAATAGAGAAATAAAGGTGTTAATCAAAATGGTTGATGCATAAAAATGCGGTATAAGTGGGAAATTATATCCAGTTAATATTAGAATTTCATTGTTTACACATTTATAAAAGATTATCCCGTACAAAGAGAGGGTTAAATTCAGTAATAAAATGCAGTTAAAATTTTGGATTTAACACTTTTTTTTGTATACATGTAATAGAGAGTTTAATATTCATAAATTGTCGGCATAATTTATTTACATCATCTATCAATTAGAAATCATAATAAGTGTGATTTTTAATTAATTATGGGAAGAAGAAAAAAAACTTACTTGCAAGTGTAACTAGATATACTATTTATTCAAGTGAGTGGTACTCTTTTTGTTGTAAGAAATGAAACTTATAAATCTCTGTCATATAATTAATTAAGGGGTACGTTTGAAAATTGAAACGAAGAAATGAAGAAATTTCTGTTTCTTGAAAGGTGGCGGTGACGTCATGATGAGCAATTTGACGGGCAAAACAATGTACTGTAGTAATGCTGAACGATCAACAACAACAACAAAAATAAAATTTAGAAATTTACATGAATTTAAGGATAATTGTTGTATAAATAAAAACTATTAAACATCTATTAATTTAAGGATTATTTTGGAAAGAAGATTTAGATTCTTTCACAATCTTTTGTAAAATAAACAAAAGCGAAAATATGTAAGATTTCCAGAGAAGGTACTATATAATAAGAAAGAAATTTAAGGTGGAGGATAATGTGCATCACCAATGCCGTAAGGAAAGGAAGTCAAAATTTGGGGAAGAAGAAACCTATCAAATACATTGTTTTTTCCCCGATTCATTTGTAGATAGATATAGTTATTGTTTTTCTGACAAAATGTAGAAAAGAAAAATGGATTGAACGAGTTTAACAATATAAAATTTGGGTTGCTGGAGATAATAAATGAACAATAATATAAAATAATAAAACTAGATGTTGCATTGCTTCACGCTTTTAGGCACCTTAGAAAATTGATTTGTTTTCTGGTCTTTGATATTTTTTATGTAACATATTGGCCAATAGGCACTTCCATTCCCTTTCACATTAGAGAGCGACAGATCCGGCCATAAGGGACTTGGTCAAAACAAATGGGATCTGAATATTAAATGATACGTCATGACAAAAATGAAAATGTTGCTTCAAATTTTCGATAGCTGCCCACGTACCCATTCTCTACAATTTAGATCCAAATAAATGTGATCATGTAATCATCAATATTTGAAGCTATATTAAACAATTTTGGGGTGGTGACCGTTGTTTAGCTCAGTTTTGTTGTTTTGCTTCCTTTTTCTTCATATCATATTAATTAACAAACGATTAATTAGTTATATATTTTACAATATGAAAACTGAAAAGTGAATCTCAACTAGGGATCTCAAAATAAATCTCGATTATATGGGTATTCTTAAAAGTACTTATAAATTGAATAGGTAATTATCTTCTTATTGAAGCTAAAAATAAAAGTGGATATTTATTCGTAAATTTTTGCTGAGTATGTATATTATAATATCAATTTATCCCGTCTCAAATATATATATATATATATATATATATATATATACTATAAAAATTATATTCTTCTAATTTTATGACTAATAATAACCGTTTAACATAGAATAGTAAATTTCAATTCAACATACTTCCTATTAAATTTGTTTTATATTTTATTTAAGAATATTAAACTATTATTTATTTTTATTACAAATTTTTGAATTTGTTGACAAATTCTTTTAAGATTGACTTCAAGTTGTAAATGATAATTTGTGATGTTTGGTGCTTTAATTAGTAGTGTAGATTTACATATATTTAATGACTTTATTTTTATAATGTTAGATGATTATATTTATAATGTTTATTTATGATTTAAGTTTCAAAAAATTAATGTGATGTTTGTTTGTTTTTACTTTTTAATACTATCTCTGATCATATATATAAATAATAAAATGCAATATTTTTTTTATCTTAATTATAAAAAAACATAAGATTACTTTATTGCATTTAAGAAAGAAAAAAACTACTATATTGCTAAATTTTATTCTTACCTTTAGTTAATTATGAGGTCTATCAATGATATGCACTCATTTCACCATGAAAATGAGTGCACTTATTTAGCTCATTGATTAAAAAATTATCTTTGAAAAATAATCACCTCTTAAACCATTTTATGTTATGAATAGCCTTGAAATAAAATTAAATTTTTTTATAAATTAACTAATGTAATCACTTATATTAATTTTGATGAATAAGATAATTGTTTCTTATATAAATAAATATATATATATATATAAGAAAAAAGGTAGTATTATATGTGATGTTTTTAATGTTATATTTAAGTTACTTAAGAATATTTTTTTCAATTTACTTGTAATAATTTTTAATTAATATTTTTTATTAATTTACTAATTTTATACACAAATAAAGTACGAAGTACGAATAGTGTGTGTAAGAATGATATATAAATACCCACACAAGTATAGGATCGGATACAGATGTTTTTTTTTTTATAACACAAATATAAAGACAGATATTATATATCCATATCCAGACTCTACCTATTTCTATCCCTAATCTGAACTAAGAATATCCATTTTATGTAGGATATAATCGTATATACAACCCATTCATAATAGTTTTAGCTAATTAGCTCTATATGTAGTAATTTTCCTTTATGCACCTTTTTATCAAAATAGAGATCAGAAAGACAATGTATTAAAAAACAACACCAATAGATATAAAAAAATGTAGCCAAAAAAAATATAAAAAAACACCAATATATATAGTTTTCATGTAATTTTATTTTATTTACTCAGCATAAAAAATGCTTTGCACTACTTCAGAGGAAAAGAATATTTAACAAAGGAGATGAAATCTAAAAAGAAATCTTCGTGAAGCTTCTCGAATTATGCGCAAGTGTGGTTATTATCGGTGCTGATCCAAAAAATTTCTTTTTCTTTGGCTGAATATCCAAAAAGAAAAAATTATTAGTGAGGAAAAAAAATTATAATAATTTCATATAAAAAAATATTTTTTACAAATACATAATGACAAAAATAAATCTAAAATATACTTCAACTTTGATAAATTATAATTATCATCTACACATTTTTATATTTTAAAAATATTGTAGGAGACTTTTTTATTGTTAATACTATAAAGAGGACTAAAATATAATTTTTAAAATCCAATAACCAAAGAAAGCAAATTTAAGTTTGGTGGACTAAAAACAAAAGTGATCATAATTTGAGGAAAAATATATATTTAAAATGCACAAATACTAAAAATAATTAACAAGGGCATAACCAATAAAAAAACTAAATTGATTCATAGAAATTGTTATCTGTCTTATAAAAAAGATCATTAATTCCTTCTAAATAGTGTCTTATTAAGGACAAAAGGAAATATTTAATTAAAAAATTATATTAAGTGAGCAAATAAAGATATTGTAATATTTTCATATTGTTAAAATTTAATTTCTTCCTAGCTTAGAAAAATTAGATTTCCACATTTTTCATGTGAACAATTTTGTGAAAATAACATGAACCAAAAACATTCTCTTAAATCAATGTTTTTAATAATATTTTTCTTTAAATTGCATATATAATATAGGAAACTAATTAATATTCTCGAATTTAGATTTACAGGAAACTAAAAATTTCCTGCCTATCAAGTACCAAATGTCTTTTAAAAGTAGTCATATTGGAGTAAACATCTATAATATAGTAAAATTAAACTCTCTTACACTTTGGCACAATGAAAAATGAGAATAGGCATAAAAATAGAGGAAAAGTATGACATTGAGCTTGTTTGGTAAGGAAGAAAATATTAGTAAAATAAATATAATTAAAAGTTGGTGGCCCTATAGCAAAAGTTATCTATGCCAATTAAAAAGAGACAAATGGGGTGAAAATTGTGAGGCTTGAGGAGAGAAATAGTAGGTTATCAAGTGAGTATCCAAATTAACCCTTTCATTGTACCTTTTAGTCATGAATAAGTATTTATTTGTCAACTGTTAAAGAATCTCTTATTTGTTCTTCTCATCGTCTTATGATCCACACCATTGATCCTCCTATTCATCTTTCATGATTTGTTTTCTCTTTTTGTCTTTGAAATTGTATATATGCCTCTCCATCTTTGTATGTTCTATGCCCTCATAAATCGATTCTCTTGCGCATGTGATTGAGATTTTGTTTTTTAGGTTTTAGAGAGTCTTACAATAAAACTATCACTAGTAATAATCATTTGTGAGCATATTATAATCAATTATTTCCCCTTATTTGTGATGATTTCTCATTGGCATCCAGCATAATCAATTGAGGTTAGGCTAAAATCAATTATTTTCAGTTTAGAGAGAAAAAAATCATTTTTGAGAAATTGATTTTCAAGGTTTGACAATCAATTTTAAATAGTGGTATTCAAACTTTTTTGTTTATTCTTAGAGCAATTATCTTGTTATCTATGATCTCATTATTCTCCTAGTTTTTTCATAGTAAACCAAATAAGGTGAGAAGAAATTTTAATATTTTATCTTCTCAATTTCACTCTTATGTCCCTCAAATAAAATAAAAACTCAAAATTCAACCTATTTGTTTTGTTTTGTATTTTTTTTTTCCATTCTTTCTTTCTTATTTTCACCCATCTTATTTCTCTGTGCTGGTCCAAACATGGTGTTAGTGAGAATTAGACATTTATCGTACAAACCAATTACTGGTTAACTAATGATAATGCAATGCATAATATAATTAATTTAATTATTATTACCTGTACCACGGAAAAGGTTGTCGTTGGTGTTTGGCTTAAAGAAGCTTAACAAGAGAACAATTTCAAAGTAGGCTATTTCATTGGAAAAGAAAGCCAATTCTGTATGAAAGGTTTGGTGAAAAGTTTGGCACCTTTTATAATTTCTATATAGTTTAAGTATAATTTTTATCCATAAAAATATGATACTTTTTAAAAATTTAAATATTTATACTTAAATTCCAAAAAAAAAAAATTGCTGATAAAACATTATTAGAAAAAAAGTATATGATTTTAATCTCAAATGAGAAACCAAAATTTTCAACATTTTTTTAATATAATATTTAAAAACGAATCATTTTTTTTTGTAGTTTTTTAAGATCTTAGTTTTAATATATAGCTAGCCTATGCACTTGGAGTACATAACTTATACCTTTTTTGTTTTTTAACCTAGTTTTTAACTAGCGTCAACGTAAAACACTTCAATTATCATCTTTTTTTTTTCCGAACATGCAACAACTCTCTTGTTCTTTCTTCTTTCACTTTTTTTCAATCATTAGATTAATCTTATATTTTCCAATTATCATTTTTGTTACACAATATATATGAAGATGATGCATCATTCCATCCATTACAACCCAACTAATTAAATTATTAGTAATACATGAATCACTCTCTATTATAAACACATTATCAATATTTTTTTCTCTCTTTCTCATCACATGGTAGTACATATTAATTATAGTAATTTTATACATTTTTCTCTTTTCTATAGTTCTATCCATTTCTCTCAATCTAGGTGTTAAATAGCATATGAATATGAATGTTCATTAACTATTTTTCTAATTAAAATTAAGGAGTTAATAGTGCATACACTATACATGTAAGCAAAAGTAGACTAAGTTGTGCTTGAAAGGGTGCCTCAGATATGACAAAAAGGGGAGACTTAGTTCCATTAAACTAATGAATGAGCTTATCCTTAAAAAAAATTCACATAAAATAACGACTAAAGAAGCCATGGGGTTGCTTTCAAATGACATATTCATATTCATATATAAATTAGCGTTTGTTCGGATGTGATGAAGTATTTGCTCTCACAGTCTCACGTCCCCTAATAAACAAAGACCAAGCCAATCTGTCAGCACACGAAGCCCCATTTTTAAAGGGGCACACCCCTTTCTCTCTCCTCCTCCCCCCTTTAATTTCCTTTTCCTTCTTAATTGTCTTAATTTCCCTTGTATTCTGGTAATCTAGCTAACCTTTTTTTTTCCCCATTAGCCACGATATCATACCATCGCCACCTTCTAGGTGGGATCAAGGGTCAACAATATCACACTCAGCACAGTTACCAACTCCAAATCTCAAGAAATGGATAGTAAGTTCAGAAAAAACAACCGCAACTCATATACCAGTGAACAAGATCAAGACACTGATGTAGCTCAAGAAAACATTGCCGAGTCCCCTCCTTCTTCCACTGTGTTCAACATCGATGGCTTAGTCCCCTCCCCCACTTCTTCTTCAAAGAGAAGGTTAGTACGTACTCCTTATAATCAGTCCTTCTTGCTATATACCTAATTATACCTTCTGTATTTAAAACTGAAACATTACAAATTAAGGAAATTAATTAATACTAGGGATGAATTCACTATAGGAACAACATTAATGATATGAGAAATTGCATGATACTCTCCAAAATTTAAAATTTTAATTTGGTAGTGATATTGCGAATCTTTCTCTTGTTTCTTATAGTGTGAGTAAACTTATTCAACTAAATTAATTGTATAAAGAAACTCTTAGATTTCTCTAGTACTATGACAATTCTTGATATACTTCTAACAACACCTTCAATTTTCTTCTTCTCACCTAGTTAGTGTGTATATGTAGATATGGAATTTTGAGAGATATTGAATGGAAATGGTTATGTTGAAATAAGCAGGAGGGCAATACAGAAAAGGGTGGTGCAAATCCCAATGAAGGAGACAGAAGGGTGTAGGCTAAAAGGAGAGAGCAACACCCCACCTTCGGATTCATGGGCTTGGAGAAAGTATGGCCAGAAACCCATCAAGGGTTCCCCTTATCCCAGGTAATTATATAATTCCATTGCATTGTAACAACATTCTGTTATTCACGTTTGCTTACTATAAGGTTAATTTGTGAAACATTTATGACCGACGACAAGAAACGGAACTAGTGTAGTAACTGTTTGTTTTGTTGGTTCGTTCGTTAATCTGATTGTTGTTGTGACACAGAGGGTACTACAGGTGTAGCAGTTCGAAGGGGTGTCCGGCACGGAAACAAGTGGAAAGGAGCTGCGTGGACCCCACAATGCTAGTCGTCACTTACTCCTCCGACCACAACCATCCCTGGCCACCTTCTAGAAACCACGCCAGGCCCACCAAGAAGCCTGAACCGGTTGTGGACCCGGTCGAACCCGAACCGGAGGAGAAGTTCGCGGACCTGGGCGGGGACGACTCCATGATAACCACCGCGGATGAATTGGGGTGGCTGGGGGAGATGGAAACGACGTCATCCACGGTGCTCGAAAGCCCCATTATGTCCGCGGGGTACCACGCTGACGTGGCGCTGATTCCGATGAGGGAGGAGGACGAGTCGCTCTTCGCCGACCTCGGGGAGCTGCCGGAGTGCTCGGTGGTGTTCCGGCAGGGGCTGCTGACGGAGCGGCGGCGGTACACGGCGCCGTGGTGTGGGACCACAAGTTGAGGGCAAAAAAGTCAACACAAGAAGAAAAACTAGAGGTGCCTGTTTGACACGTTCTTCGTGCGGCACAAGAGAAAAAGATACCAGCATTATTATTTTTTAAATTTTCTAGTATTCAGATAATTTTAATTTTAATTTTTGTTATTTTAGTTTGTTGAGAGTAGAAAATGGAAAAGAGAAAATAGGAAAAGTAGGGTTGGGGCCAGGGGGTTAATAAATGGAAGTTTGGGGCAGTTAGGGGAGGAGTGAGAGTGAGACAATATGTGTATGTCCGGAAGTGGTTGTAATTAGCGTAACTTTGGCCGTCCATTTCAACAGCTTGCACAATGTTTGACAAACAAACAAGATATTTTACTGGACCCACCCCCCCAATCTCTTCTTCCCTCATTTGTTTCTAGAACAACATATTAATAATGCGCCGATACTACTATTAAATGGCAACGAATGCCCACAATTAACAAAATTGTTCCTTTATATTGATAACGTACGATATTAACAACACAAATACTATAGATAACCTCTCTCTCTCTCTCTCTCTCTCTCTCTCTCTTATACTAAAAGACATAGAATGAGTTCCTTTAAATGGTCAGAATGAACAAAATGTTCGTTTAATTACTCAATTTGATTATTCCATCCCAACCAACTCAATTAAGCTTCAATTTAATTGGATTGGATTGTTTAGGAAAAAAAAAGATGAAATCAACCCAACTCAATTATGTTAAATTGAGTTAGGTTATAAATTAATCTAAACTTGACTCAATCCAAATTATTGACACCTTTAATTTTTGTGAGTTTTTTTAATAATAATATTTTAAAAAATTATTATCACTCTTTTTTATTCCCCTTCCTCCTCAAACATATAATATATATAAAGCGTTAAAGCTAATGTTTTTAAATATAAAAAGGAGAAGTAAAAAGATTATCACTTGTAAGTTGTATCATTATTTAATTTCATGAGATTAGTTAATAAGTAAAAAAAGAAAGCAAAAAT
>PYAF01000779.1:24711-55123 GCA_007407185.1 Glycine tomentella
AAACTATAATATATAATAAATTTAATAATTTTTATAATGATTATCTAAGCTGATAATAATTTTGAATTGGTTGATAATATAATTTTTTACATTGAGAATTCATGATATTTATAGTTTAAAAAAGCTTGTATAAAAGTTGCAGTAAAAAGAAAGTTTGATAAAGTTATAGTATTTTCTCTCTCCTAATTTAGTATAGGGCTATTTATTGAATTAAAACAAGCCAATAAATTTAATAATTCAAATTAATCTCGTTAAATTAATTTAATTAGCTAATTTACTTCAAGGTAAATTCAAACTAAAGCAACTATTATTAGTTCAGTTCTTAGATTCACCACTGAAAATTCACCAAAAACAACATTAACGACTGAAAATCTGAACTGTAAAATTTGCATGAATATATGTGAGTGGTATAGTATAATTATTGGGTAAATTATAAGAGAGTTTAATGTTATACATTAAATATAAAATACATTATTATTTAATTACAAATTATTAAAATAATTATTTTAAAATTAACAACTTATCATCAAATGATGTGTTTTGTGATTGAATGAGTATATAACCCCTTTTTTCAAATCATTACATGCATTAAAAACAAACTGAGTTTAATTCAACTAACTCTAAAAAATAGTTTTAAAAGGAGAGTTTGTCCAAGTCTTATAAAAACTACTTTGACTTTTTTATTTGATGACGTAGGATCTTAACATCTTAACTAGTTTTCAGTTCAAAGTTGTGCCAAGGACTTTCTACCTTTTCATCGATCATTATTCTAAACTCTCATAATACTCAAATCGTTATTAAGTGTCTATTTATATTTACTGCCTAACTTTGTCGTTACTTATTAGGTAAAGAGTTTAATGTAGATGTAGAAGTTAAGAAAAGCAAAATGTTAGCAGACTCTAATATCAATATTTTGTTTTGATTATTGTTTCAAATAATGAATACTATCAGCTTTATTTAAGAACAAAATGAAAATAAAAGTGGAAATATAAAATAATGATTTTTTTAATTTTTTTTACAATAATCACATTAAAATTTAAATTTATAACCTCATGTATACTATCTCAAATTTGCTACATTAGGTCGATCCTAATGGTTAATATGTTTGTGAAGTTAAAAAATAATATAAAACAAAACAAAAAAATCAGAAAATATTTTCTCTAATTAAACAATTTTTAGAATCTCTTGTGGATCTTTTTCCTTTTTCTTTTTCCCCATGCATAAAGATAGAGCCGCTAAGGCTATCATCTGGCCTCATAAATAACAAGATGGAGTTATGGATTTGCATTGAAAGTATTAACTATGGATTTTTTTTATTTATTTAAAAAAAAAGAGTTTTTTTAATTGATGAACAATTTTTTTTCAGTTAAAAAATTCTGCTTTTGCAAAGTATTCTTTAATATGTAATTCATTAATTGTACTCGGATGACTTTATTAATAATAAAAAAAAATTACGTGCCTATTCGGCTACAGTTCCGTGTTTATCAAATGATTTTTCTTTACGGATAAAAAAATGATTTTTCTTTACAACACGCATTATTAAAATTCCCTTAAAATATATAATCACTTTTTAAATTTTACATTAAAAAATGTCGTTTTCTTTTTTAAATTGCTTACTCAAACCAGTCCATTTTAGATGTGTGTGTGTTTTAAAAAGTATTTTATTTATATTTTAATATGTTTTATACATACAAGCATAGTTTTTTTAATTCTCGTGGTTCTAAAAATTTAAAGATTTTTTATAACAGAAAAACTATTGAACCGTTAAAATATTACATCGTTTTACTGTTTCATTTAGCAGCTAGCATCACATGGTATACAATAATCTAAGGGAACAAGTTTGTCACGTTGTTAAGAGAAATCTTTACAAGCTTCCAACGTAAGAAAATATAACGGTTGGTAGATATTTTATTTATTCTTAGATGGAAACTTTACTTCACATGGATTAAAAACTTCGAATTTTGAACACTATAAGATTCAGGTGATGCCCCTAATATTATTGCACATTCTTTGGTTAAAAAAGGTGCATGTTTTTTCTTCTTTCTTTTCTTTCGAGAACGTTTTCTAGCACAGACTTAGTTCATTCAATCAAAGGAAAATCGAATTTGCATGGGACTTGACTCTGTAAAATAGAAGCTTCCATCTCTCCCTCGGATGAACCATATGGCCAAGAGAAACCATCAACCAGAATAGAAGAGCTTTCCCCATTCAAATTGCATGTATTTCAAAAGATAAAGAGTGGAATTGTAATAATTAATTAAAATACACACACACATATATATATATATATATACTTTTTATAATTAATATTTTTAAATGAATTTTTAAATGATATTTAATGTTTGGTAGAAATATATGTATTCATATAATAAATTAAAAATTATTAATATTAAGTGTTAATTTTTAATTAATAATTATAATTTCACTTTATCATGCAGTCCTCACTGTTATGTTTTTGCTTACCTGACAGGTCCATGTGATTGTAGCCCGTTCTATGAATAGAGATATGGCCTTAGTTTCGAAGGCCCAACATTATCCTTAGTAGGCTGGGAGCCCATTTTCTAAAAGTGAATTGCATACTATGATTGTCATTGCAATATTAGCTATCTTTTTTAAGATGCTTTTTATAATTTCTTTCACACAGTGATTGACAACCATCGCTCCATCACATTAAGATTTTTGTTTTTTAAAAGAAATCCAAATTTCCTTTCAAAATCTTAACTCAATTTTATCTTTTTTTAAAACAAAAAAAAAATTGTAAGAGGAATTCATATCAAGAGCATGTTTGGTTTGACGGTATAATCAGGATGATTTTGGTCAAACGTGATTTGAGTATATAAAAATATGTTTGGACACCATTTTTAATTTCACGTTCAACGTTCCAATCCACGATGACTTTGAAGCAGTTAGGGAGAGATTTCAATTCAACTTGAATTGATTCAAGAAAATATAAAAAATTATTATGTACATGTTTCCTCATAGATTGCCCTTATATTTTCTACATTTTTTGTGACAGGCTATAATTGAGTAGTTGGACACATATATTTTTTTTTTTTGCATTTATTATACAGTACAAGAAAAAAAAACTAATATTATAGTTATTATTGAATTTGATTGCACTTTATATATGTTTCTTATTTGTACTTTTTAATTTAGATACATTTGTATATGAGACTTATGTTAATTTTAATTTTTTATAACGAGTGTGGGTTTATATATCTATTTAATTTTAATTTGTTTTATATATATATATATATATATATCAACAAATTATGATAACAAATAAGTATTGGAAGACATTAAAATCTATTTTAGTAATTTTACACTAAAAAACAATTATGACTTAAAATATCCAAATATTACTTTATTAAAAAATTAATTTTTTAATTTATGTTATCCAAATAAAAATCATATTACTTCAAAATAATTATATAAAATCATGATAATTTAAAATCAAGTCGATCTAAAATCAATTCTATTAACATTAATCTAAATACACACTAAATCCATTCAAGTATAAGGTCATTTCATCATTCCATTCTACCTTTCTCTTTATCTTTTGATGTTGAAATTTTTGGAGACAAAGTGAGGGAAATCCCAAACCCAAATTTCCAAACAGAACCTTTCAGAGGCATCATTCTTAACCATCATTATTGACATTCGAGAAGTGATGATAAAGTTTGCTTCGTGTGAGTTCTACTTCTAGGATGCTGATACCTCATGTTCATTTCCTCCTTGTACCTAAAAGATGAAAACAAAAGCTGACATTTTAACCCTGAGACGAAACAGATAGAGCAGAGTTAGCTCCCCATATTACACACGTAAAAATAAGTACAAAGGGAAGAAAAAGAAAGGAAAAACGAATCAAACTTTTCCCATACCATTTTACATCTTCCACCAAGGGAAAACCGTGTATAGTTAAATATTTTATATAATAAAGAAAAGATGAAAAACATATGGGAAACTGAGAAAGGAATACAATATGGATTAGTTGCTGGCTGGATTTGTCAGAATTTTTGGTCAAATTTTCAACCCCATGTGCATTCTTTCTTCGCTCAATAAATAAACACGTCGTCTTAATTTCATGTTTATAAATTAATGAATTCAGCCGAACATGCACAAAAATTCAAATATTATTTTAACATAATACCTAACATTTATGCACAAACAGGTGTCTCAGAAATGATTAGCCTCACATCTAAACATGCTTCTGTGCTCACCACCAACCGATATGGAAAAGCTTTAGGATAACCCACTAAGTAGTAAGTAGGGTCAGGCCAAATTTAGTTTTTATTCATCCATTACTTCTGGGGACTTTCTTAGATACAATTCGTTATGCATTTTTAGTGGTCTTTAACCAGAATCAAAATTTCACTCTAATAATCAATGTAATTTTTTTTATTTACGAATATTAATTATTAATTTTTTAATATTTTGTTGATAGAATGGATCGAACCATCATTTTTTTTTCTTTATTCTTTCTTTCTTAGCTATCCCATGAATCTTATATCTCTCAACATCAATTCCATTTGGAGAAAAACATTTAACGAAATTATATGTTAGTTTTTTTTCTTATATTTAAATGCAGGTTCTTATACCAAACAAAGTGAACACTTGGCATTGAAGCACCAAAAGAATATCAAAATCTCATATTATGGTGATCACGACCTCTCTATGATTGCATACAGCCATACACGTTCTTGTCACAGTTCCCACCTTTCTGCATCATTAGCCCCTCATAATATTTGTCTACATTTCAAATGCTACATCACTCCCACCCTGTATTTTCAATATCTCACATGCACCACATTCGCGTGTTATCAACAACAATATCATTCAAATTTTTCTTTTACCATCATAACTCATAACTCATAAATCATAATTATATCTGAGTGAAATGCTAGCTAAAACCAACGTGCCACATGAGACCTTATCTCCACAGAAGATTCAAGTCCAACATGTTCCAAAGTGTGTGTCGGATAGGTTGCTAGAGAAGTTCTATGATGAGTCAGAGTTCGATTTCGATTACGAGCAAAGTGGATTGTGGTCTCCTCCAGTTCCACGCACGGTATTCTTGAGCTCACCGGGGAGAATATTCACTGAGCAAGAAATGCTTGAAAGACTCAGAAGCAAAAATGCATCACGAAGACGTGGCAAAAAAATCATAGTTTGTTTCAGTGTACAATGATACATACTTATTGGTTCTCTTTCCCTCCTGTTCCATTGGTTCCTCTGCTTCTTTACTAATTTGCACTTAAAATTCTATGGCTTATTCTTTTTGCAGGTGTTATGTTGTGCCTGACAGTGAATGTAAACAAAAGCGGGAAGGTTTTTCAGCAATGCTTCTTGTTTAGAATACAAAGGGAATTAATCCAAAAATTTCCTATGATTGTATTATCATATTCACAGGGTGTATTTCTTTTCTTTTTGTCTAGCCAAAAGTAATGTATATGTGTGAATTATATATATATATATATATAGTATCAATTTCTTATCCATTATTTTCAGATGAGATTCCTACAGTACCTTTGGGTCCCTTTGCCATCTCCCACGTATGTTGTTTTATGATATTGATTAAGATGCTAATAGCCATATGTTGATATAAGGTAGTAGGGTTGGGTCAACACAGTTCCTCTTCTCTACTTAAAAAAATCATTGTAACGATGCATTCATATAGAAATGACAAACGTTAGTCTTATTTTTCCTGCGTGTGTGAAAAAAATGCTTTATTTAAAAAATATTATTAATACATTCCATTGTGATATTTTTAATACATTCTTGGTTTTTACTTTTAAATGAAAACATTTTGTTATTGATTGCCTAAATTTACTAGCAAAATCCTGTAAAAAATAGTAAGAAAAATACCCGCACAATATCTTTATCGTGCTAGCATAATGGGGCCGTGTGTCATTTTGTCCAAAAACATTTCAAAAGTACGAAGCTTCTGAGACTCACCAATCCATAACCAAAATTCTATCTGGTTAGAAAGGATTTTTTTAGCAGGATGTTTTGAATTTCTTAAAATCAATTTTCCTTTTCACTTCCGAAAGATACTAAATCAAAGATGACTAAAAAACACTTTTGTTTGGGTCTTCTCCCAAACATCGGGAAATCATGTTTTTCTAAAGACAAACAACTTAATTGGATATTGGAATAGCTAGTGGAGCATCGAATTTTGTGCCTACGTCGTAAAATGTTTACAAGCTAGACTAGTGTAAATTATCGGAGAAAAAAATATTAAAAAAAATGTGGGAAACGTAGATTTGCATTTGCTGATGTTAATGCTCTTCTATTCTTTCTATAATTAAATCTTTATACACCCAACATTTTTTCTTGAATAACAAAAAAATGTTTAACAAATAATATACGCAGATTCTAATAGAAGGTTATAGACATTATTCATAATATACGTATTAAAAAGAGATTACCCATAATATGATAAAATTAATGATGTAAATGATTTGATTGAGTTTAGTACGGTCCAATTTAACATCCAATTCAATGAAATATAATTGAATAAGATTGAGTTTGATATTTTTTTAGGAAACAACGAAAATCCAATCAACCTGATCTTAATTGGGTTGAATAATTAGGTTAACTAATTAAAATAATAATATATTTTGAAATTTTGAAGAAAAAAATAGAAAAATTAAGTATATAATTATTCTCAATATAATTAAGTACTTCATTTTTCTTATATCATATTAAAAAAAGGATAAAAATAACTTCTTGAGTCCGATAATATATAATTAGGGGAAGAGAAATATCATGTGCCTCTCTATATATTTTAAATAAAAGAAAAGAAAGAAGAAAGGTTTAGAAGTTTAAAAAAAGTAACTAATTAAAAAGTAGTGAGACAGTTGTTAAAACAAGAATAAACTGATAGAAGATAAAATTGTCTAAAAAAAGGTGTACATCAAATAAAGGTAATTTTTATTATTAATAGTTGTAGATATTTTTTGTTAAGGGTCCTTAATGTTTCGTACAAAATTACATACTATCTAATGTTGTTTTATCCTGTAAGATGTCAAATGAATATGAATATGAATAAACAATTGAACATCAATTGACAATTGTTGCTATAGAGATTAATTCTACCGTTATATTTAAAATTTTGTTGGTATTAGACTGTGTTACTTACATTCACACGATCCTGCTATCAAGTAAGCTGCCAGTAATAATTAAGAAACATTAAATACATATTTTAAAATAATTTGAATTTGGTGAAAAAGTAAGTATTGAATGACACTGTTTCTAATATAATAAGTGTTCTCTTTTCTTATATTAACTTCCTATTTTAAGATAATAACTTTTATATTTTTTATTTCTTAAGCAGTGTCCAAAAAAATACAGATTAGAATTGAGCATATTCAAATAACAACTTCTTAATAAAATTTTTGGGAGTTGCTATCAATATAATTATGAGAGTCTCCTTAAAATCTAAAGCAAGAGAATCCATCTCTAGCTGGTATCTTAAATATACAATAATTTTTTTTATCAATAAATATTAATTGTTAATTTTTTAATTTTTGTTATCATAAATTCTTTCTCCTAGTTCTCAACTACCAATGACTTAACAACTTAACAAAAGAAAATGGTTATAATTTTAATGATAGAAACATGACGACCATGGAAAGATGTATGATTTACTAACAAAAACACTTTCCAAGTGAAACAGACTGGTAAACAACCCAAAGAGGTGATCCAAATACGAGGAGTTAGAGATGTTTTAAATTATTTTGTAGTGATCCAAATTCCACTCCAATCTAGAGCCATAATCCTTACAGATATTGAGGAAAAGGATATTATAAAAGTAATTAAGAAGGAACAGCAACACATTGAAAATTTTGAAACATGTTTGGGCGCTGTCCTCGGTCCGGTAACCAATCCATGTGCCTGAGCCCTGAACAATCTGTAGCACTGGATACTCACGGTCACCATCCTCTCCACATGGCATGCTCTCAACACATTTTTTCTGATAACATACAAAACAAATCTGTATATAAAAGAAACAAGTTGTTGTGATAGTAAAAAACAATGTTTAATGCAAATCAGAGTGTGATAGTAAAATATCTAGTTGTCTAATATTATTTGTAAAGTTATACCAAATATATCTAAAGAACTGTATATTCTTAATAAATACAGACGTCAGAGAGTGAAAACAAAGTTACTTTCAAAACAGTGTCTCCTTTCATAGGTTGTAGTTTTTGTTGTTTTTTCTGAATGATAAAAAAAAATAGTTACTATAAAAAATGTGGTGTGTGGTTTGACGATAATAATAATAATAATAAGTGTGTTTGGTTTCACATCTGAAATCCACATTTAGAGCAAAATCACATCCAAAGAGATGCAAAAGCGTGTTGGGAATTCACGTTTAATAGTTTCTAATGTGTTTCCAACACACTAAATATACAGTTAGGCTTGTCTAAATCCACGCATGTCTTCTTGTAATTCTCATTCCTCTCGTCTAGCCGAGAGATGCAAACCTAAACTGTTACAAGCAAAAGGAAACGATAGTTCCATCTTCTTACCAGAATATAAAAATTCTTTGCGTTCCTATTTGCTAGAAGCCTAGAACATAAGAGGAAAAGGACTCATGTTTGATTGTTTGAAGACAGCATATACATACATATTGTAAGGTAAAGGTCATATCTAACTTGGTTTAAAACGGTTTTACACTGTTAGGATATAGCCTATTTTATCATAAAACTTAGTATCACAGATTTGTCAAGTTTAGATCTCTTTAGATCAAAGACTGTACAGCTCTCAACGTACTCGCATCAGCAACATTCATAGCTGAACTAAACAGAAACAGGATTTTGTTGGAGAGCTTCCTTCCCAGTAATGCCTTCTTTTAAATTTTTAAAATATACGTCATAGTCCTTTTCTGGAGGAGGGTTTGCTGGATCCACAGTAAATGGCTCGCTAAATGGAATGACACTTTTGACCTGCAATACATATTAGAGATTATGTAGCTTGCCAAATAGAATGAGACTATCCACAATCAAATTACTAGATCCACGAACACGGATAAACAATTTATCTCAATCTTTAACCATTACATGCAGTTAACGCATATAAAATCCGATATGCACTATGATTGTGGTATTTCATAAATACAAGCAGAAACAGCATATTCAATAAAAGGCTAATATCACCATTCAGGCCAAAGCCTAGATTATGGAGCAGGCTTCACCTCTCCACAAAGGAGGTCCCCAGTTCAAGAGAAGTTCACATTACATTTAGAAAACGTAAAAATACTAAACAAATTATGAAAATATATGGACATAGTAAAAGAAAAGGCTGACCTCAAATGTTTTGTCACATGCGTAAGGGCTATCAAGCGCAGCTACACACATAAGAGCAATCTCTTCCCTTGATATTTTACCCTGTTAAGTTTTGTATTAGATTGGCATTTGGAAAAATGAGCAAAATGCTACTATATAGTTACCATGAAAATAGCCAAAAGAAATCAAGAAGCGGAAATATATCATGAGATAGGTAGTTTAGTAAGAGCACTTGAACCGAGAAAAGTATCCATCTTATTGTTTTCACAATACCGTAATATTATCTCCTTGATCAAAAATAAGATTGGCACCAGCAGGCTCCTCAGTTAATGCACAAGGCCTCACAATTGCATAGGGAATGCCACTTTCTCTAAGTAAATCCTCGCCCTGTTGCAACATTAACCACTTTTAGCAAATGAACAATTATGTGCAGGGAAATATGAATTCCTTAACTAAATAGGCTATGGTAAGCGATAAGGAGGTTCCTTCAGACACTCTATGAGAATGTATACTTCTCTTCTATAAATTTAAATGACAAGGGAAAAAATTTCAGTCAACAGCCACTCTAAAATTATAGCAAAACTCCAATCGTTGAGTGTTGACATAAATTATAGGTATGGGTGGAAATGGGATGGGTAACTAGAAGTCTTTTATATAAAAGCCTAGCTTGGTCAAAAGCTTGGCCTGATCTTCAGCCTAATTTATAAAGTCTATTTTGCAGTAAAGTCTTAACCAAGAAAACTAGTTTTGCAGACCCAAGTGACCTTGATGGATATCAATATTTTGCAAACTTCAGACCTTAAAATTTAGTAATATATTCATGTTAAACAAGGAGTAATTACCTTTAGTTTAAATGTGAGGATATAATCCAGTTCCTTGTTTAATCGAACGGCAGGAGGCTGTTTACTTAGATCGATTCCAGGCCTTTCGGGTCTTGTAACTCCTGCTGAGCTCACATGCACAAACCTAAATGTGACACAAAAAGGTGTACAACAAAAGATTAAGTATATCAGGGTAAAAAATGGAGGGGAAAGACAACCACAAAGATAAGGCTATACCTGGGTGTTATTGGATCCTTTATATATGCCCGTATGCTAGACACCGGAAGCTCAAATGGACCTTCCACAAAAGTTTCATTTAATTTACCATCAGACTCAAACTTGCTGAACATGAGCTGCAGAGAATTTTGCTACATCATTAAGAACAAGTGTGAAATTTCTAAGCCAGAAGATAAAGAAATACTAACAGAGCCATGCCTGTAATGATACAACAATGCTTGGATCAAATGGTGGAGCATTGGACACTGTTCTTGCTCGAAATACAGGACTCAGGGAAGAAAATGGCACTCGAATCTATGAAAGACAAAAAAACAAAACACATGAGTTGGTATTATTAGATAATATAGACTGCAACTATTGCAATAGATAATACCTACCGATTGCCATTTTCCTTTCTCAGTGTCAAAGCCTGCAGTGTAACCAAGAGTGTCCCAATCACTGCTTGTGCGAACAATGATTTTATATCTACGCCCATCACCTTTTAGGCGGAACTCCAAACCATCATATGCAGAAAGATTTTCAGGTTCTGAGAAATTCTGAAAACCAATTGTGAAAACTCTCCTTTTAAAATAAGAACTTAGTTTCACTAAGTAACTAGTTAAAGTGAAATCACAATATGTTAATCACAGCAATAACAGCTAGCTGTAGGCAGGTATCAACAACAGAAACTGATAAATAATTACAGTCATATAGTTTAACTTTAATAATTCAACTAACTGGAAAAATATAGTTCTTGAAAAAATAAAAATGCAAAATATTTTATATGTTGATATGTTCTGTTCCTCCATTTCATACTTCCAGTTAAATGCTTTCCAGGGGAAAAGTGTAGGCATTTCTTACTGCCCTAATAAATAAATGCTTTCCTTGCTTCAAACAAAATGGTTCTTTATTATATACATTTCACAAGCAGTGAACTATTAAATTACTAAAAAATAGCTAAAGGGTGATTTACAGTTTAAAACACTTTAGAAGGCAGTATCAGAACACTTATCTAAAGCTATAATTGAACCAGCACCGCAATTCAGTGTTTATATCCATCCATCAGAATTTAGAAGAACATTAGGAATAAAGACCTAGGAATAGGATTTTTTATTTATTAAACAGAATAAACTGAGCATTGAGGTCATTTTCAAGATTTCGAAAAAAGATTATGTCATGCAATATTAATCAAAATGTGACCTTTTATTTTCATACAGTGGTCAAGTATTGAATAAAGTATGTCATTGCCATTTGCCTGACCTCGTTGAAAATTTAATATAAATAATTGCACATTACCTTAGTTCTGATACTTGTAAAGCCACCATTATTTGCTGTTGAAACAACACCTGAACTAGACACGCATTTGTATTATTTCCAGCAATAAAACACAGGGTACAAATTACCCCAAAGTGCAGTCACATGCATTTGCAAGAATTTGAAACATACCTTTAAAAACCCCAGTTGGTCCACCATTTTCACCCCCACTTGGGTCAATTTGGAATGTACTTTCACTAACTCCACCCATTACCACATCATCTAAAGCACCCCAAGGAAGCTGCCTGTAATTAATGCCTGCAAAGAAAATAGAAAACAAATTATATGCACAGGACAAACAGCAATAAAACTAAAATCACTTGTTCTCTCAATAAAAAGTACAAACCAACAGCAATTATATTCACTATAGCATGTCGCAAGCACAATCCATGAAACAGAGACAGTCTTCTGCTAATTTAGAAGGCTGCTGGAATCAGTCATGCAACTTAATGTTCTAAGTTCAAAGCTCAATCCAGTATGTCGCCCTTTAAGTTTTCTTCCTACTATTAGCCTGGTGGAACATGTGTTGAAAGGTCATCAGCTAGCTAATACACCTATATATGCATGAACTGTGCCTCACAACCACGCAAGCCCCAAGAAAGAAAATAAAAATCAATTCAGCTTCTACAAGTTTTCTTTTATTGTCATGTACCTAAGTTAAATTTGATGGTCACTGGTCATGTATATCAGTATATGTCAAAAAGATAGATCAGACAATTAAGTTGAATCAATCGCAATCAATTGTTTTGTCAACTAGTAATCTACCTTCAAATCCAAATAATAGCTTTCCTCTTCGAAGTCCAAGATTGTCCTTCACAGCCTTGATCAAATTTCTCATTCCTATGTACTCTACCTTTTCTGGTGAGTCACCTTTTATCTGTTTTAAACAACCAATAACTAAGAAAAAAAGCTTCAAGAATTTCACAAATGACAAGAACAAATCTGACTCTGAAGATAATGTCAACAAAAGGAGAATCAGAAAGCTACCTCTGGCTCAAAGAACTTAATTCCCTACACCATAAATAATTTCATTCTGTTAGAGAAAAATAAATATGAAGTCTTCAGCAAAGAATCAAGTAGCTAAAACAATTTACACAACAGGTTGATATAAGTCAACATTAACACACCCATTTCTCAGTGATAGATAAGCATGGATTACTGCAGAAGAAAAATCAAACTTCTACTGTCTTAATAAAGCTAATGGACATACTTGGCTGTATTTTGATCTGTCTGGAGTGTCTCCTTCCTTAGGGCCAACAATGACAGAAGCAGCATTAATCACTTTCTTCACACCTTTAAAGTATTCAGGGATCAAAGTGCTATCTTTTGTAATGTCTCCAATGACCTTAGTTTAAACAAAAGTAAATTAGCAGCAGAGGAAGTAATAGATAAAGAAACTATGACTTTATGTAGTACACTATATGCAATCACTGAATAAAAAAATATAAATAACAGGAGAAGTCTACATTGATGAACATCATTTTCTTCCACCAAATCTTGAAACTTTAACAAATCTTCCACACAAAAATTGGCAAAGAACTTCAAATGGCCAGAAGTCAATTGTTTATCTCTTCCCATGCAAACACAGCCTCCAAACTAACATCTATTTTCCATGGTTGCTGGATTCTTGTATTTTAGGATCAATAACACATCATTGTCAACAAAATAATAACTAGAAATCTAAGCTGCTGACTTTTGCAAAATTCAGAACCTAAAGCAAATTGTAGCAAACTAAGAAACTACATATTTATTTGATCATTTATAAAGTCTCTCAGTACATTAAATTAAATTGACTCACCAAATCAACATCTGAGCCTAACATCCTCCTTGCTTTCTCTTCATTTCTAACCTGATAAAAATTGATACAGAAATGTAATGTTTGTTATGCGCTGAATTCAATAATTAACATAACAAAATCTTTTTTTTTTCCTTTTTTTTATCTTGTAAGCAAGGTAAGTTAACAACAGTACCAATACTCGGACTGGAATTCCTTTCTTCCGTAATTTGTCAACCACCCTTCGACCAACACCACCAGTTGCTCCAGCTACCAGGACAATATTAGAAGTTCCCATTGTGTTAACCACTTCACTAGGGGAAGGATCAGATATTTTCTCAGCTAGAAAATCAAAGAACTTCACAATTCAGAAACAAAGAATACTCATTAGTTGATCCATATTCCATACCAACCTCTCTCTCTCTCTTTTCTTCCTATTACTCTCTAGTTATACTAGTTGAAAATTGAATAAAGTGTTACCTTAGCAGGAGATGGGAACCCATTGAAGAAGAACAGTGTTTTTACAAATCTTCCAAAATCCCAATTTTGTCTTCCAGCTTCAGCTGATATCTTTGCTCTATGTGCTCCAGAAGAGAGTCTGGTTGGCGTATAAATCAATGTCTGAGGTCTACCACAAATCTGAAGAAACGGTTTAGGCAGCGTAGGTGATGCAAAAATAGTGTGTGAAGATTTCTTACAAAGATTTCTTCTAGGCAATTCAGAGCCCTGCAGTATGGATTAAAAGAAGGGCAACAAGATGAAGCAAGAACGATATCAATGACCAAAAAGTATCAAACATTCACTAGATACGACGAAGTGGGTAGTTTCATCTTTAGCAACAACAGCAATTAGAATCAGTTGCAATTCAATTTCAAAAATTTATTTTGAATTCAACCAAATTCAGAAAAGACATTCACTGAACTTCCCAGAAAAGTACCACTGAACAATAAGAGTAAAAGGATAATATGAGATAACCTCTTTAATCTTGGCTTAGAAAATTCATGCAAGTTGACTCCATCACATTCCGAATTAAAGTTAATTTGGCACAGTATTGAGTGTAAAAGTGATCAAACAATAATAAATAACGAGCTTTGTATTTCTTCCAAAGAGTTAACTCAGTTAAGAGTTAAGAGTGGTACCTGAAAATTGAGAACAGACGTGGACGCAGGGGAGGAGAGAGTTGTGTAAAACGCTTCCATTTGGAAAGTGATCGTAGGAATATGTTGTCAAGTTAAGGTTGCCATGATATGATACTTACAATGCAGGATTCATATGAACCACAAACGCAACTATGATGTTCATTTCAGGTGGCTCTAGAATACACTTGTTTATCTTATTATAGTTTTTTTTTTTCTTTCTTTTTTTTTCCCTCTAATTTATTCTCTCATCAACAATTAACTTTCTATATATAAAAGTAAAATTAAATAGTAGTATTTAGTGTAGAATTTAATTCCAATTAATTAGTTTTAAATTTGTTTCAATTGTTGTCATTTTAATATAATTTTAATTTTATTCATTTATTTTTTATTTTTTAATTGTTGTCCTTAATTTTATTTGATTGATTAATTAATTTATTTTTTAATTTAAAATTTATTAGATAAATAATTATTAATTTATTTTTTTACATGAAACAACTATTTAAGTCATCAAATTTTATTATCACATTAGCTATGATATTTTTGTTTACTAATTTTATAAATTTTATGGTGAATTTGTTTGTAAATAAAAAATGTATAAACTAATTAGAAAATAAATTAAACTAATAAAATAAATAAAGAAATTCTCCATTAAAATAAAAAAGGTCACAAATTTATATATATTGTAATATTTCAAACCAATTTTAATTAATACTAATTTAAAAAGAAATTTCCTTTTAAATTAAAAAATAATATCTAAAGCATGACAAAAAAAATTATACTAAATAATACAACATTAATTTCTACAAATTCAATTTCATGTTTTTAAAATAAAAATATAACATTAAATAAGTTTTAAGTCCTTATAAATATGCCATTTTTTTAGCATTTTCTCCCCTCATTTATTTGTTGTTAGTATTTTTAGTGTTCAATATCAGATTGAGATTGTTTAATGTTGATGTGTCCAAAGGAGGACCCATTAACCATGCCATATGAATGTCTTGGATAACATGGCAGCCATATGGATGTGTCATGTGACAGTAGTAATTAAGAGAAATGTCATATATTTATAGGACTAATTAAGAGAAAATCGTATATTTTATCTTTCTTTTTTATTGTCTGTTTTTTTATATCAAATAATCTATAAAAAAAATCCACTTTCTATTCATTTTCGTTACTTTTATCTTTACTCCTTGCACGTTCGTTCCTAAATCAAATTTATCATGCTTATGCCTACAACTTTTTTTTTTTTTATTTCATCCTTAAAATTAAGCTCTAAACCTGGAAACGAGGCAATTTCTTACTCTATTCTTTGAGGAACAAAAAAAATGCTTAAAAACCAAAAATAGGGACTAAAAACAAAAAATCACATATTTAAAGCAACTAAAAGTTAAATTAACCCAAAAATATATTATCTCAAACATTCTCTCTCAGATGAAAAAGCAGCCTAATCTGTTTCAATTCACCTTAAATGATATGGGACAGGATGGCCCACCAATAAAAGTAAGTTGAAAAACATAATTGACTTCACTTAGAGGTGGTTTGGCGGATTGCATACTATAACAATTTTGTAAGTGGACTACCAACGCGTTAACGCACCCAAAAAACAAAATGTGCAATTCCCAAGCTACATTACATTACTCTCTTACGTCTTTTGTGTGCAATTTTAACGTAAACATGATTAGGAGGGTTGGGGAGAGCTGAATATGCATGCATGTGTTTTGACACTGTCAAAATCTTGGTGGCTACTCTAAAACACGTTAAAACGTGGTTTTCTTAAAGCAATAATGAGTTGTTTAATTGAAACTCACCGTAATACTAAACACCGTTTTTATTTATCTCACCACCACCTCAAACATGTTATCCAATATGATAAAATTCTATAAACCCAATCAATAAATAAATAAAAGTATATACATGATTATACATGTTCTATAACACATAAAGACAGATCAATTGAGTTAGATGTGTGTACCTAGAATGAAGGAGTCAAGAAAGAATAAAACTCTGTAGAGAACAGAGATGAAAGAGGACTCCATCTACCCAATTGATTTTCATGTCTATGTTGACCGTTTGATGTGTCAATGATTAAATAATTTAATAAACGAGGGCATGAATCTCTTATTGGGTATCACGATCCATTAAGAACAAAAGCCCAATACTTAATTAAAATATTAAATATAATGTCTAATGACTAATTATTGTAAATCCACAATTTTGATTAATTAGAATAATTAATATAGCATCCTACTCATCCTAAAGATTTTTTAAGCATTATTTCTTATATTGAAAACAGATGAGTAGTTCTAATATATTTAATTATATATATTATAAATGTAAAAGAATAACAGAAAATATAATTAAGTGATATTATAAAAACTCTTTATATGTTAAGAAAAAAAAAACTCTTTGTATTGTTTAACTTTATACTCCTCTTTAAGATGCGGCACAGCGGCAGTCTATTTTTTCGGGTGGATTCACTTTTGTTCCAATAAAGTTCTTAGTCAATGCCTGGTGTGTTTAAATACCATTGTCTTTTGTGAACTTTATGCATGGTTAATTTACTCTGTTCTTTATATATAACTTATAAGTAAGATCATACTTTCATTACTTTGTGTGCTTTTTTATTTTATTTGATATAATCCTTGGATCTTTTGATCGAGAAGATTGTGTTTGAACCATATATATAATGTTGCTTTTATGAATGATGTTACGAACAAGTTAGAATTGGCTACTGAATTAAAATGATCATACAAATGTAATGAAACTTGAGGAAATTATAGTCGGATCCCTATTTTTAACTTTAAGTAGAGTAAAATACTTTTTTATAATATTATTTTTTATCTCTTTGGGTTTATCTAACATATGCATACATGCAGACGTTAAAATTTTTATTTCACACATAAATTCAGAAATCTGATTACTTTTTGCCTTAATCTTAAAAAAATGATTTAATCATTTATCTTATTGCGTATTTTTCTTTATTTTCTTCTTATTTCTCTCTTTTTATATACAAAATGTTACATAAAATGAAATACAATTTGCATTTCTTTTTTAATGTCCTAAAAGATAAAGTGCACAAGAGTTTGATAGTGCAAGAATGCACAAACACTCACTCTTGCTGTATCAGAAAATGATACTCACTCACTTGTGATTCTTGGTGCTTCACACACTTACTCACTACACATATGCACATACAAAGAAATCAGAGAAAACTGCAGCAGCTCATACTGCTCCCTCTTGCATTACGTATATGCTCTGTTTTTATCTCACATTACTGAGTAATTACAGCTTCATGGTGTATTTATACACAGCTTAATGCTAGCTAACTAATCTAACTAACTAACTGAATTACACCAATACACCTCCTAATTCAGATTAGTTATAGAATGTACACCTAGTTTACATTTCAGTTCTACAAACTTAGCATTCTTCAATGGCTTGGTAAGGATGTCAGCTAGCTGCTCCTCTGTTCTGCAGTGCTGCATTTCCAATCTTTCCTTGCTGACTTGATCACGAAGGAAATGATACTTGGTCTCAATATGTTTGCTTCTGCCATGAGCTATAGGATGTTTTGCCAAATCAATTGCTGACTTATTGTCAATCAGCAGCTTTACTGGTTTTGCTTCTCTAAGCTTCAATTCCTCAAGCAAAGTTTCTAACCAAAGAGCTTGACAAGCTGTTACTGATGCAGCAACATATTCAGCTTCACAAGATGATAAAGCAACAACATCTTGCTTTTTTGAACACCAAGAAACTGGTTTTCCACCAACCATAAACACATAGCCTGTTGTACTCTTTCTATCATCCTTATCTCCACACCAATCTGAATCACAGTAACCAAGCAATTCAGCTGCACCTTCACTTAACTTGTTAGGATATAAAATGCCAAAATCTAGAGATCCTTTAACATATCGAAGGATTCTCTTGGCTGCAGCAAGATGAGATACCCTTGGATGCTCCATAAATCTGCTTATCACACCAACAATATAGGCTAAATCAGGTCTGGTGTTGCACAAATATCTCAAGGAACCTACTATTTGCTTATAGTAAGTTGAATCTACTGCTGCATCGCTGCCATCCTTCTGCAATCTGATTCCAGACTCTGCAGGTGTACAAGCAGAGTTACAATCCATCATGCTGAACCTCTTCAACAAATCTTCAGCATACTTCTTTTGACTCATGAAAATACCCTTGCTGGTATGAGTAAATTCAATGCCAAGGAAATAGGATAGCACACCTAGATCACTCATGTCAAACTCTTTCATGATTCTGGTTTTGAAATCTACAATTTCTTTTTCATTGCTTCCCGTTATCAGCAGATCATCAACATATAGGCATATTATCAATATGCTTGTTGCTGTGGAATGCCTAACATACACTCCATGTTCTGTGATACATTTGACAAATTTCAATTGCTTTAGAAAGCCATCAATTCTCATATTCCAAGCTCTTGGGGCCTGTTTTAGACCATACAAAGCCTTCTTCAACTTATATACTTTGTCTTCATGCCTTTTTACTTCATAGCCAGGAGGTTGAGATACATAAACTTCTTCTTATAGTGACCCATTTAAAAACGCAGATTTCACATCTAATTGGTATAATGACCAACCTTTGAAGCTTGCTAATGCAGTTACAAGTCTTATTGTTTCAATCCTTGCAACAGGTGCAAAGACCTCATAAAAATCCAGACCAGGTTTCTGCAAGAAGCCCTTTGCTACTAATCTGGCTTTGTACTTAGCAATGTCACCATTAGGCTTGATTTTTATCTTGTAAACCCATTTTACATCAATAGGTCTCTTTTGTTTTGGCAAAGTTACCAATTTCCAGGTCTCATTCTTCTCAATTGATCTGAGCTCTTCTAACATGGCGTTCCTCTAATTTGGACTCTTCATAGCTTGTTCAAAACTGACAGGTTCTGCTTCAGCTAATAAAGCAAAATGCACAAGCTCACCTTCTGTTGTTACTGCAGAATCAGGAAACAGCTCATAATCATTCAACCTTGGTGGTACATGCCTTTCTCTTTGTGACCTTCTGACTTGATTTTCAGTAGCAGCTTCAATATTGTCTTGATTATCATCAATAATCACAGTAACACTGCCAACACTGCTGTCTGTCATGCTAGCTTCCCAATTCCAGCTATTCTTTTCATCAACCACAACATCACTGCTTATTACAATTTTTCTTTTCTTAGGATCAAACAACTTGTAGGAACCAGTTGAGGTATAACCCAGAAGAATCATGTTTTCAGCTCTATCATCAAGCTTTTTCCTAAGCTGTTCAGGAACATGCCTATAGCATAATGAGCCAAAAATTCTAAAATGACTAACACTAGGCCTTTTACCTGACCATGCTTCCTCTGGAGTCATACCATGCAGCCTCTTGGTTGGACTTCTATTCAAAACATAAGCTGCAGTAGCCACTGCTTCTCCCCAGAAATAGGCAGGCATCTTTTTAGTTTTCAGCATACTCCTTGTCATGTCAAGAAGAGTTCTGTTTCTTCTTTCAGCTGTTCCATTATGTTGAGGTGTATATGGAGCTATCACCTCATGTATGATTCCTTCTTGATCACAAAATTTCTGAAATTCATGTGAGACATACTCACCACCTCCATCAGTTTTCAGAATTTTGATTTGCTTCCCACTTTGTTTTTCAGCCATCAATTTGAACTTTTGAAAAACATTCAGCACTTCACCTTTTCTTTTAATGAGATACAACCACATTTTCCTTGTAAACTCATCAATAAAGGAGACAAAATAGCTATTTCCACCAAGAGAGGTTACCTCAAAAGGTCCACATACATCTGAAGAAATTACTGCAAGCTTTTCAGTGGTCCTTATAGGAATTTCTGACTTGAAGGATTTCCTAGTTTGCTTGGACTCACAACAATTAGCACATACTTCATTTGGCTGCACAATTGAAGGAAGACCTCTGACCATATTCTTGCTCTGCAGTAGGCTTAAGCTTCTAAAATTCAAATGCCCAAACCTTTGATGCCACAACCAGGTCTCATTGCTGCATTCACTAGCCAGACAATGATGCTGCATGACTTGAACACCAATCTTGAATGTCCTGTTTTCTGACAGAGAGGCTTTCAAGATTAATCTACCTTTACCATCAAATACCTTCAAATGGTTGTGCTCCATCTTCATTGAGTAGCCTTTCTCCAGTAATTGATCGAGGCTCAACAAATTAGTCTTCATGTTTGGAACATAAAGAACTTCAGTTATTGCAGCTTGCTGGCCATTCTTCTGTTGAATCATCACTCTCCCTAATCCTTCAGCAGTTACAGTGCTATTGTCTGCAAATCTGACCTTGTTCTTCACACTTTCATCAAGGTTTGTAAACCATTCTCTATGTCCCGACATAGGATTCGAGCAGCCTGTATCAAGATACCACACATCAGATTTGTCATCTTCTGAATTTGTAGTAGCCATCAGCAGAACTTCTTCAGATTCAGAATCTTCCTCATGAGCCATTTGTGCTTCTTCTTCATGCTTTCTTGGCATTTTCTTTCCTCTACACTCGTATGCATAATGACCATACTTTTGGCAGTTGTAACATTGCACATCTTTCTTCGAAATTCTTCTTTTCTCATAGTTTCTGCCAACTTCATGTTTCTTGGAGTTTCTAGTATTCTGATTCTGCTCAGAATTGCTACCTTGGCCTCTTTCTTGATTCTTCCACTTGCAGTTCTTCCATTTTCCTTTCTCCTTGTAATTCTTTCTTCCATCACCTCCTTTCTGCTTGAACTGAGCTTGTAAAGCTTGCTCAGTTTTCGCAGAACTCCTCTCATTCAATCTCAGCTCTCGGGCTTCAAGTGTTGCTTGCAGCTCTTCAATTTTCATTGACTCAAGATCCTTTGATTCTTCCAATACAACAACTACTTGGTCGAATCTGCTTGTTAGTGTTCTCAGCACCTTTTCAATTATTGTTGCAGTTGATAGTATTTCACCACAAGCTTTCATTTGATTTGTAAGAGTAATCAATCTTGCAAAGTAATCACTTACAGCTTCTTGATCAGCCATCTGCAGCAATTCATATTGCCTTCGTAGGGTCTGCAGTTTCACCTTCTTTAATTTGTTGGAACCTCCATAGAACCGAGCCAAGCTGTCCCATGCATCTTTTGCAGTTTCTGCTGTTGATATTTTCTCCCAATTCTCTGAATCCATGCATTGCTGTATCAAGAAGAGAGCCTTGACATCTTTCTTTAGACTTACTTGATGGGCAACTCTCTGCTCATCTGTTGGCTGCCTCCCAAGTTCCTTGACTCCATCAATCACCTCTTCCAATACATCTTGAAACCGAAAAAGCACTCTCATCTGCGAGCTCCATCTGTCATAATTCTTTGTTGTCAAGATCGGAAGATTCATAGGAACATTGCTACTCGGGAATGCCATGCTTTCTCTCAAGAACCAGGATCTGAAACACAGCTCTGATACCACTGATAGTGCAAGAATGCACAAACACTCACTCTTGCTGTATCAGAAAATGATACTCACTCACTTGTGATTCTTGGTGCTTCACACACTTACTCACTACACATATGCACATACAAAGAAATCAGAGAAAACTGCAGCAGCTGATACTGCTCCCTCTTGCATTACGTATATGCTCTGTTTTTATCTCACATTACTGAGTAATTACAGCTTCATGGTGTATTTATACACAGCTTAATGCTAGCTAACTAATCTAACTAACTAACTGAATTACACCAATAGAGTTGTCGGAAAATGTATATACTTTATAGTTTATATGTTTTGTTTGAGCTTCTTCAATAATTGGTCTAAGCTTACTAGCTAGCTCATCTTACACATTCGATAGTATATTTTATTTTCGTTTGTTATATGCAGATCACTTGAAATTTTAATTAACACGAGTTATATAAACTCATACAAGAGATCTTGAATCTGCCTTTCTTTTTTATTTGCCAAACTCAAATTTTAAGCTTTAGTGGCACTTGAACAAGAGCTATGATTAATAATTCTTTGTAGTCATTTTTTGGGTCGCTACAATTTTTCATAATGCTCTTATTGGTATCATATTGTTGTCATGATAATGTGGTTCTGCCATTGATTCTCGTGTTTCAACTTTATGGTGACATCAACCCAAACAAGCCAGAGTACTTTCGGTAATTAGGTAAATCATGTCCCAAGGAAAACACCTGAACTGTGACATGTGTGAATAATTAAGGCTTCTCTGTATCCATTCCTCCCAACACCTTTTCCTTCTTTTAGACCTTTTTTAAAGAAGAAAAAAAGTATTTGGCATACACGTAATCCTAGCCAGCAACAAAGTTTGACTTCCCTCCTACTCTTTCCTACATTAATTTCCTTCAACGTGATATCAATTAACACAAGTCAGCCATATTGTTATTCTTTATGTTAAACATGGTTGGTTGTATGAACTCCTCCTGGTCCAGTTACACACAACAAACACAACTATATTGTTTAATCAATGTAATTCAGAGCATGTTTGATTTTGGCCTCAAATATACGTTTGTACGCAATATCAAAATAAATCTAACGGTCAACCACAAAAGTAACGAAACAAGAAAGATTTGAATGCTTTGGACTTGCAAACGATTACTCAAATACATACTCATTATCACTTGAATGTTAGAAAAGTAAGCACATTTTGAATATTTTTTAATTATAATTTAAGATTTCCAATCAACTTGTTTGAATTTAGCTCCATTTTCACCCATGTGAAATATAGGGGTTGCTAATTTTGTAGTGATTAACAACCTTTCATATTTTGTTTAAGACAAAAACTCTGAGAGTTTCATTTGAAAACAACTTACAATAAATTATTGTTTTATATTATTCTCCTTTAGACCAGATACTGATTATTTTTTTAAAATGACACATAAATCTTACATTTATCAATTTATTTTTATTAATTGGAAAATCTAAAAAGAAATAAATAACAAATAAAAAAAACTTAATACATGTGTGTTCAACCAATACTTTTGTAAACATACATATGACTACAGTCACAATTTACTTTAAATATATATGTACAACTAAATTAAATATAACATATTAATTATAATAATTATTTTATAATAATCTTTTATCAACAATCTATACTTTTTTTTTTATTTAGACCACATATATATTTTACTCAAAACAACTTTGTTCAAGTCAGATAAAATTATTATAAATAACAAAATTCTTCTTCAAATTACTTAATATATATAATTGCATATCTATAATCTAAACTCGATATCATTAATTAAACTGAAATAATTCACAGTGCATGCATCAACTATCTATGCCTAAAACTAATTAAAGATAAAGTGATCATAGTAAAAGTAAACATGTAAAGTAACATTGTAACAAGTATACATAGATCGATTATAGGGTAAGATATTATAGACTGGTATAAGAATAAATTTAAGTTATATATACTTAACTAATTCATCTGACATGTAAAGTTACCCCACCTGAGTTCTCAGTTTTGAAAATCATGCATGTTAGTACGTAATTAATTACAATGATAGGTCAGGAATAACAAAAACCACAGAGCGAATATTGAAGACGAAAATTTTCCTTTCAAGCAGATAGAAGTGCGTTTTATTTTCTATACTTATTTATTAAATATATGACTTATATACGAAAATCTTACTTATATACAAAAGTTACGCCATTTGTGTTCTCGATCATGAAAATCATGTTCTCACATAATTGGTTACAATAATGATAGGTTGAGATAAGAAAACTATCCATGTATACCATACCAGCGGATATTGCAGGCGAAATTTTTTCTTACAAGCTAGCTAGTAGAAGTGAGTTTTATTTTCTATACTTATTTATTAAATATATGACTTATATACGAAACTTTTACTTATACACAACTGTTACGCCATTGTGTTCTCAGTTTTGAAAATCATGTCAGCGCTTAATTAATTACAATGATAGGTTGGGAATAACAAAATTATCCATGTATTATGTAAACCATACTAGCGAATATTGGAGAGGAAAATTTTCCTCATAAGCTAGTCGAACTGCAGAAGTGAGTTTTATTTTCCTTACTTATTTATTAAATATGCGAGTTAATAGATATATCTAATTAACCTTTCGTTTCCGTTTATATTTGTTTTTTTCTTCTTTAGTTTTTGTTCATTTTTTTTATTGTGCAATGATTTAATAGGATATCATACATACTCATTAGCATTATATCCATCAAATTTATGAATATATATAAAAAGTAAATAACTTAAAGCTAGTATTTAACCGCCAGGACCGAAAGTTCTGACCGCCACACCCTAAACTTAAATGCTATTGCAGTTGCACACGGGCCACGCCCACAATTATAATATGCCTATTTATTTTAATTGCTAAAGTGATTTCAACCTTTTTGTAGAATGATGATCACATAATTATCGAAATAAATATGGCACAATTATCTTTAAACCAAGGAATACACATCATTTTATACTTTTAATCGACTCTTTCTTCATTATAAAGCTATCACATGTTTTAGCTCTTTACTTGTTTATTCTATATTTAAACTTGTACTTATAAAACACGTACAAAAGATTATCCTTAAATACATTTTATTTATTTATTTATAGATAGTATAGCTAGTTTTAATCGAGATACACACACAAAAAAAAACTGGTATTTCAAGATTTGAATCTAAAAAAGAAAAATATGTTTAATTTTTTTTATTCAGACAATTAACTATAAGCAAAAAATGTGTAAAAATTATTTTTTTCAAAGAAAGAACAGAGGAGCGACTAAAAAAACACGAACAAGAGCCAACCTGCACAGTCCGTACTATGAATCACTATGAGTTTTTTAATTATATAAAACTATAATTTACTATTTAAAAGTCGAAAAAGGGAGAATTAAAATTAATGGTTCACTTATTTTAGTCGACTAATTTAATGATTTTACTGAAGTTGAATTGAATAACATAATACGGATTTTTTTTTTTTACGAACATAGCGTGACTAGTTAGTACATTGTTGTCGATGTTAGATTTTATTTTTGGTAATATAAAGTTAAACCGTTTATCACTGCAAGTCCAACTCTCACTAAACTCTAAAAAATTACAAGAATAACAGTAATTTGGATTCATGTTAAAATAAATATTCGTGTCATTAAATTTAGTTCTTATTTGATTTTTCGTTTTATTAATAGTATTTTCAAATGATTTTACAAAATAAAACTAAATAAACTTAAAGAATATTTATTACATTAGACACACACAAATTATTTATCTAATGGACTACTCTCTAGTGTATCAGTTCAATTTGACAAATAAACCAATATGTTGCTCCAGTGACTGAGATCCATCATTTGAACGAGTAAACATACACCATTGTCTTTGAGAACCTTCTAACACTAAATAAATAAAGTATTAAAAAATATTACCAAATAGACTCATGCTATCTTATGTAGAAGTAGAAAAATATTACGATAAAATAATACAGAAATTAATGATATAATAAATAGACTCGTGAGGTCTGATGAACTCTCCTTAATTTTCATCATCCATTTATTTATATCGTGTACACATTAACTTGAGTGTTAAAATCACTACAAATAGCTTGATCTGGAAATATTAAAAATATACCGATCAAATACTTCACCTCTAAAGATTAATATTGAACAATTTAATATTTTTAAATAACTAAAAACAAATAATAAAAATATGCTATCTAATATATATATATATATGTTCTTTAAGATGAGTTCTTAATTAAGAGATATTAACAAGAAGTTTTAATTTATATGCCCCGTGTGGGGCTTGTAAAATTTGAATATATGATCAATATCTTAATTTACTATATATAGACCCAAAACTACACATTTAAATCCCAACAATCCCATTCCACATCCTGTCTGAATCGCAATTTGGATTTTCAAACCCCACGCCCACTTTCTCTTGACTTTAGCCATCCCTTATTCCTTAAAGCTAGCTAGCTTGATCTCCAAGTTCTCTCTCCCACTCTGCTTTCTCTCTCTTGACCCATTTCTCCATTTTCTTATATAATACAATAACTGGCCCTCATAAAGCCATTCCCTCGTTCTTTCACAACAATATGTCACGACCCAGCACTTTGCTACTCCTGTTCATGCTTCTATTTGCCTTATTTTGCTCATGTTTAGAGGCCAGAAAACTTGTTCTAGACAAGAAGCTGAACCCATCTTCTAGAAGGGACAGTTTTTTCCTGAGTGCACTTCCTAAGGGCACCGTGCCACCTTCTTCACCAAGCAAAAAAGGGCACTCCATGGAGGTTGATGAGAAGCTCATAGCACGACACCTCATAACCATCGATCGAGTTCTTCTAAGATCTGTTCCTAGCCCTGGTGTTGGTCACTAATAAATTAATTAAGTTTTTGTGTTTATTTATTATTTCTTCTTTATTTTCTTTTTTTAGATGATGACACCACATTTTTTTTATTGGATCAGTTTTGTTATATGGTCAGATTCTTTGTATGGTGGTAGAGAGGATTTTGAAATTGTGATATAAATAAACCGTAGGGAATAGTTGAATGGTGTAAAAGTGGAATGAATGAATATATATATGTTATGTGCTTATGCTTTCCTTTGTTTTGGGACTATTTGCTTTCCCTTTACGATTATACCCAATCACAAACATAAATAAAATGAATATATTTTGAGCTCTACATCAACTTCTTTTTTCGGCCAACTTGTAAGCTTTGCATCAACGTTTTCTCAAATGTAATATTATATTTTGTGTTGTGCCATTTGGAATTGTAACAGAGGGTGGAGAATTTTTTTTATTTGGGACTGGGAATCCAGAGATAACCATATTTGGCGTCCTTCTAAGAAATTATAATACATGGAAAAATAATAGTTCCAGACAGTTGTTTGTAAGCTTCCACTTACTTTTTTCACCAAGGGTTGTTGTATTAAGATTCGAAGGTATCTCTGTTCAAGGCATAGCTTTTCTTAAAGTGTGATTTGGCTTTTGTATTTAAGTGTTATTCATATACACAAGTTAAAATTAAATCTTAGTCAATGTGCTTTAAGGAATCTAACTATATGTATGTATGTGTTGGTACTTATAAGTAATTAATTACTTGTGAGTTGTGACATGGTGATGATATATCGTTAGATGGTTAGAGATTGAAATTGCCTATTGTTACTTTTCACCTCCTTTCCAGTCTCTCTAATTAGAAAGCGACAAATGATTAAACAGTAGAGTTTTTCCCATAATTAATTGTAAGTTATTTTTGTTGATATATCACTTTCCACACGCGCAACGTTAAGAAGCCATTTCATTGACATAAACTTACTATATTTATTTCAAAGCAAATTTATTTACTAAATAAGATATTTTTATATGCAAGTGTTTGATGAGCAGGATTTAGGGAAAGAAATTACGCTTCCAGTTCAATACTGAAAAAGTTTATGAACTCAAAAGCACTAATATTTATATAGAAAAGAAATTTACTTACTTAAACAGTAATTTTTGTAAAATTATTTCATATTTTTATCATTATTTTTTTAAATTTAATAATTAAGATTAGTTATTTATTATAATTATTAGATCTTAAAAATAAATAATGAAATCGAAAAATAATTCTAAAAAAGTTATTTATGAAATAAGTGAATCTTTTCTCATTTATATAAATAGTTAAATTTATTTAAACATGTAACCTATAAAAGATCAGAGTTTGTCTTTTTCTACTCACCAACTCCTCAAAATTATTTTCATGAGGGTGAAAAAAAATGATATAATTATACATAAATGATCAAAATTAAAATTACATTATCACTCAAAAATTGGATATATTTTTTTAAAAAAAACTAACTTATATATTGTTTTTTATCATTTATGATAAAATTTAATGATTAATATATATTCATTTCTCGTACACATAAAAAAAAAAGATTATCTCGCATTTTCTCAAATTAAATGTCTAAATATCCCAATTCACTACGCCCAAATATTATTATTTAGACGTACAAAATGGAAACAATTGAGGATCAAACATAAGTGTTAATTGTTCTTGCATCTACCACAACCCTCACTAATGACCACTAAACTAACCATAATGCGCTACACCCAAATATTATTATTAACTTTATTTTTGTTCTATAACAAAAACATCTTACTAGTTAAATAGTAGTTACTACTTGTTTTATAGGTAGGTACCTTTACAAGGTTAATACCTGAATGAAATGTTAATTTCTTATTATATAAATTAAATTACTCATCAGTACGTCCCTGAACTATTTGTCAATTTTAAATAAGTTTTTAAAGTTTTTTTCTAGTTGGATCCCTAAATTAAAATAGTAAATTCTTTGATTTACCTTTTGGTAGTTTTTAATTGACACAAAATGACAATTGGTAATAGTTTTAGAAACTATAGGGACTAAAGAAATATGGGGGACCTATTTGAAAATTTGCAAATAAATTAGAGATTTATTGAGTAATTTAACTATCTTTTATAAAATAAGTGTTTGAAAATATATAGAACCAACAGTCCAGAACCATAGTGAAATGAGCATCTCCAACAATGAACAGTATAGTTATGCTAGCTATATGAGTTATTTTACTTCAAGAAGAGTGGAACACAAGGAACTTTAATTCGACCGGCCGGGATTGTCCTAGCCTTTACACATCGCAATTGAGGTATTATTGTGGAGAACCAATTAATCCCATCATATAGCACATAATAATGCTGATCAATCTCATACTAGGGTACTTTGAAAAAAAAAAAAATCTTATACCAGCTGTAACACTTTGAAATTTTTTTCATGTTTCAAGTGTTATGAGTAAAAGGTCCTTTGGATTAAATGCCAGATATACTCAATTTCAGAAAGCATGGTAGGTGAGATCTTCAATTTTAAAGTACAAAGGAGGAAGAAAAAAATAGCGTTAGATATGGTCCATGTATGCAACTACTGGTCTGCCACTTAAGTTGCATATTTTGGCCAAGAAAATAGCATCAGAAAAAAGACTAAAAACGCGTCCAAAGAACCAAGATATAGCATATCCTCAACCAGCACCCAGCTGTTTTTTTTTTTTAGAAGGGGATCACCGTCAGTGCCTTGTTTTGCCATTTGCACATCTTCTGACCCAACACTCTTTTTCTTGTTGGAGTGATTGCATTAGCATTTTGGCCAGTGATAATGTTAAATTATTCAAGTATAGTTTGCATTATTTCTAAATCCTAATTATCATCCCTGATTAAGAATTAATACAATATATGTATGAATAATTTAAACATATTGGATTGTACACATCATCCAAATTGAGTGATGAGTAATTAATTAAAATATGTAAAGAATTTTGATCTATTTCATTTATCCTTAAAAAAAAAGTGGGTGGTGGATTTCACAGATAATGGTAGACATGAGCTGCTGCTACTGATGATTAACTTGTTGAGTTTTCCGTGTATATTTTCATTTTTTTTTTTAAATTTCAGGGAAAACCAAAAGATAGAAAAAGTTAAGACTGGCTATGAATTTTCCAACTTATAAAAAGGAGGTAAGTATTTTCCAAAGTTCTTAAACGTCATAATGTCTCATTTTCTCTAATTAATTGAATAATAAGACCGTACTTACTTTCTTGTTGTTTTTTATTTATCTTTTAAGATTGTTATGTGTGTGTATATATATATATATATATATATATATTATTTTAATAAAATATTTGTTAGATTTCTTAGTTTGTCTTTTTTACATTTCACCCACAATAAATATACATGTGTAAATTAGTAAAATATTAAGAGATAAATAAAGATATAATTGATAAAAGAGTAATTAATGTGATATTAAATTTTGTAAATGATAAATAAATATATTTTTTCTTCTAAAAATCCAACAAATAAAAAATATTCCTATATTTTATAGTTTTTTAATTGAATAAAGGAG
>PYAF01000779.1:55223-71387 GCA_007407185.1 Glycine tomentella
AAGGATATAATTGATAAAAGAGTAATTAATGTGATATTAAATTTTGTAAATGATAAATAAATATATTTTTTCTTCTAAAAATCCAACAAATAAAAAATATTCCTATATTTTATAGTTTTTTAATTGAATAAAGGAGGTATATTTTTCAATTTATTGTCTACTTACCAAAAAAATTTAATTAATTTGATTAACAACTTACATGACATACATTTTATCGAATAAAATATGTTTATAGACAAATTATAGAACATCTAAATATGAAATTTTATTTAAGTACATCATTTTTACATTTAATATATTTAAATTAAAGCATTTAAATAAATTAAAATCTGACCAATAAATTTATTAATATGTCATCTCGATAAAATGTTATACTACGGTGCAAATAGTTAGTCACTTATTCATGTTAATAATTTCTATTAATTATGGGACCACATACTAACCACTTGATTCATTTTTCAATTAGAAAAAAAAAATTGAAAAAAAATGATCGATGGCAAAATTTTATCAAGTGACATCAATAAACAGTAGAAGATTAAAAAAATAAAATCAATCAATTAAACCTATTATATATATATTCCAAAGGTAATTTTATAATAGCATTCACGTAATTAAAAGCAATTATTCAAGATTAAATTTTAAAATATTATTCTGAAAAACGAATCAAATTTTAATAGTATTTTAAATTAATCATTTAAAAACATACGTTTACTTTGTGCGTGTCACTTGAACTAAAAAAGCATTTTATGAAATAAGAAAAATAATAATGAAAATGAGAATATATAATAATTTGTGCGTGTCACTTGAACTACCCGTTTAATTTATTTGTATCCAGCAAGCATACATTGGATGACGGCAGAGGATTGAATCTTCTACCTACCATAACAGACACCTAACACTCCGAAAACATTAAAAAATCAGAAACTGAATGATTCATTAGAAACGCGATCGTATGTGAAACTCAGCGTATATCACACGTACTTGTTTTCCAATCCAACTTCAAGAGTTAGCGTTCTCAATCACACGCAACAAATCAGTTCACATACTGCATGGATAGATCCATCCTTATAATTATAGTTATCTCCACTAAATCTCTCTCTTTCAATCTAATTATTTCCAAAGTTCGTTTCTGTTAAGATGTCCTATGTCATTTTACGATAGTCAAACTATTCTCTATCCAACATATATGGACACTCTTCTCTCATTTTGATTTTGTAGTTGAGAATTAAGATGGGTCTCCAAATGTTGTCAAGGCCCACTTAAAATTGGGTCTCTAGAAATGGTTCATCTGCCTCTTCAGGACAATGAAAAGGAAGAATAATGTAAGGGATATATACATGAGAGGTAATTCACGCTGAAGTTAAAGTGTAAATTGTGTTCATTGACAGCAATGAAATATGCAACGAGTTGAGGTGGAAGGTGTTCACTATTAGCTATCAATGCAAAGAGTATAGAGAACTCACATAATGTTGAACCATGCATATATATCTATGAAGTATGAACAATAAGAGTAGAGAGAACTGGCGGAATGTTGAAGCATAAGAATGATGGGAGTAAAGAGAACTCACAAAAGATTGAAGCATTAGAGAACAATGACAGTAGAGAGAACTCAGAATGTTGCCAATGCTAACTTGAGCTCCCAGAGTATTACACTTACCCGCCTTGTTTATATAATTCAAGCATACAGAAATAGTTATTAGGCACAAATATTAAATACTAAAAAGGTAATTAAAACAAAGTAAGATTTATTATTTAAAATGTTTTAAAAATATAAATCAGATGAATAAGTATTATGTATTGTTAGAAATGTTACAAAATATAGCAAAAAATGTTAGAAATTTGTAACATACTTCAATAATATATAAAAAAGTTAACTTTATTTCCAGTAACGAATTGCCAAAAAGCGCGGGAATAACCGCATAATCCATCGGTTCAATTTAATCACTTATATTCTCTAATATAAAATACTAAATACAATTCAGACCATTTATAACATGTGACCTATTAGTTCAGTTGGTTAGAGCGTGGTGCTAATAACGCCAAGGTCGCAGGTTCGAGACTTGTATGGGCCAAAGGTGTAATGCTTTTTTTACTTTTTCGATTTGTCAATCCTTAAACAAGGCATGTGCCTCCACGGAATCACGGGATTCTTTATTTTTTTTTTTCTTTTCCGGTAAATTAAACTTATTGGTTTTTTTTCTTTTCCTGTAAATCAAATCCATTGATTATTAACATAAAAAAAAAAAAAATCTTATTGGTTATTTGATCGGGAAATTGTAATATTTTTTTGGGCAATGACGATTGTAATATCTTTATTGGAATGGCCTCTAATGAAGAAGTAGAGAAGGTATTGAAATATAAAAATATCTATACATAACTAATCTTTTTTAGTAAGTGTATTGGTACTTATTAATACCAGTAAATATGAATAATCTTACACATGAGTGCATAAATATTAATATGTTTTATTAAAAACAGTCAATGACATGATTTAATAGGTTATAATAATTGCGGGGCTTTCATTGTAATTTTAATTTTTTAGTAGTTCTAAATCTAAAATTTTATATTAATTATATCAATTACTGATAAAATATATTAATTGCATCATTTATTAAATAAACAAAAGATTAGTTTACTTTTAGAATATTGAAAGTATATTTATTTTTTCTCTGAATATTATTTTCAACATGCAAGTTCTCAAAAAAATATTTCCAACATGTTTTTTTTACAGCATATTTTGATCATGTTAAGTTATGTTGGATTGGTGTTATAAATGAAATGAATCAAAATATAATGGGATGAAATGGATTGAAATGAAATGAAATAAAAATGTATATTATTGTTTGGATGGATGATGGTTTTTTTATTCGACGTTCATTTTTTATTAACGGGAAGATCAAAATCACAACCTTTTTCTCATGTCCTTCTCTTTTTATTATCCGAGTAACCTTATAAATCCTTCATGGATTATCTTGTTCTATTAGTATTATTTTCTATTCCTATTTTTTATAAACCAAACAATATAACAACTCGTTCTTCCATTCCACTGTTTATCGCCAATTCAATAATAGGCAAGGGTCGTTTGATTTGAAAAAAATAATATTTTATTTTTTAATTATAAAAATATCAATTTATTGGTTATATTTTTTGTAATTAAAAGTGATAAAAAAAATCTTAAATCAAACCACCCTAAACTTATCTCTTTTAACAATCCCAACTTCCACGTTTATGTCTTCCCATGTGTTTGTTTTGGCAGCCCACTAGTTCTTAAACCCCAAAGACGAAGTCTCATGCCGTCAGGAAACTGAAAACAAAAGGATTTTGTGTATCCTCATGAAATGTATTGTCAAAGAGGTTTCCTTTTGGCATCATGGTGTCAAACATTTGAACTTTTCTTAAAGTTATGCGAAGGTATTGATTGATGAGCTCTTTAGTATTTATTAGCTGGATTTGCCCCCAAAGGGTTTGGTATTAGGAGTGCAGATCAAGCTACGAATAACCTAAAATATCCAAATTGGGAAACATTTTTACCCAATTGCTTGAGATCGAATTCCTACTTAATTACTCATACTATATGTTCATGCTCAACTTTTACTTTAAAATTAATTTGAAGGTACGGATTATTATTTTCTGCCATCATAGATGGTGTATTATACCAAGAATAAACAGGTTTTTTTTTTTCTGTTGCACCCTTAGATGCTTAGGATGCATAGAACAAACTTTTATTGGGATTGTACCGTTGTGATAGTGAGTGGGTATGGAAACGACGGACATTACTGGCTAGAAGTAATATCCAGTCCTGACATGTTGCATATCTATCTCGTGAACCATAGTAAAAAAACATTGGAGTACTTTTATGATCGAGTTACCCGAAAGAAACACGAATTTTCAAAGTTTCCAACGGATACTTATAAATGGTAGTTGTTTTACCCTATCACGTGAGATATATCTGTCAGACATTGCATAAACTATTTAAATATTTTTTTGTTGCATTTTATTAATTTTTTAAACTTTTTTTTATAAAAAATTACATTGATTGCATTAATAATATTTGTGTCCTGTATTTCTTGACTGTTGTTTGTCTAGAAAATGAACAACTCAGTTATTTTAAGAAAAATGTTTGAGAAATCATCATGTAGGCTAATTAGGCTGTGTTTAAAGGTTAACAACATATTTTAATGGTCAGGTTTTTTTTTTACTGAAAAAAAAAACTTTAATGGGTCAGGTTAACGAGCAAATTAAGCAGCATATTCCCTAATTATCTGCAATCAGAAATCAACTGTTGCAACGTTTGAACCGATCACTGTTCCAACAGCCAGTGAGTTTATCTTTGACAAAAATGAAATGCAAGAAGAAACAAATCTGACACTCAAAGTTTCTCTTTTGTGGGCCCCTTAAAATCTGATTATCTCCTACCCCACCACTCTCATTCTCTGTTCCTAGAGGAAATTAATCAAGATCATATTGTTATGCTACCATGTTGGGCAATTGACATGTGGGTCCAAAATGGCTACGGCTCTGTGCTCTTTCTGCTCTCACACCCACCCTTTGTGGCTACCCTACATTCCACCCAGACTTATCCAACGCGCCTCCCTATTCTCATTGATACTGAACTACTTCATTGGCTCGTCTCTCCCATTGCATCCCTGCCCCATCATCAATCATGCACACATGCCAGCCTTACCTTAGACTCATTTTTCTATCAAATCCAAGGTTTTCAATTCAAATCAATCATTAAATATGTGCAACTAATCATACTCTCCTCTAAATGTGACTAATTAAGTGAGTATTAGATTTTTTTTTTTGAAAATGTCAAAACAATTCATTGTAATTTTTGTTTAAATTATAATATAAGATATCTATCAATTTTATTTATAATTTATTTTTATAAAAAAAATTGACTGGTTATCCTTAATAGAATTTTTTCTTTCATTCAACTTAAAATCTTATTTAAAAGTTTTAAATTATAATTTTAAGATTCTAAATGAAAAATAAACATGTGATTATAAAACATAACTTAATTTTAGTTTCAATACCTAATGAGACAAGTTTTAGTTTAAACACCAAAATATAAAAAAACAAAACGTTTCCTTAGAACGAAACCATTTCCTATGCAAGTAAAGTGAGATACTCGTTAAATTAACTGCATGTGGATACATTCTCATTTATTCATTTCAAAGGAAAGATATCCATATTGAAATATAGACAAAATTTAGATAAATCTTTTCATTCCTTATAGTATTATTCTCTTACGAACATCATAATGTCTACTCATTTTTATACTAACAAAGACATGATAAGGTAGTTAAAAAACATGACATAATATATTATGTTTTTATTACAGATTACAGAATAATACCACAAACACTCGGCGGAACCTTATCATCAAAATCTTTTCCGTAAAATAACCTCAAACTTTAATCTTTACTTTTTACAACGTATATAATTGAGCACTACGGCAGCATTTGGTTAAGTAATCAAGGCTATGCTTATTGATGTAAGACTTAACATACACTCCAGTCAAAACAACCTAATGATTATGCTTTGAATCATTACTCCTTACTCCTATACTTGGCAAATTAAACTGAAAGAGACTTATCCTTCGTTATTTACACTACAGTACCATTATACAAGATAATTTACAGTTGACATCGCTGATAACAGAATAGAAACACAGAAATTGAGAAGGTATACCAAATGTATAGTACTATCAATTCCATGAAGAGTGTCTAACAGAGCACCTGAAGCATCCCTACTGAGCTACTCTTGAGACCAAATGTACAATAACAACTTCAAAAATGCCTAATTACACAGGAATTATGAATTAATACTTTGGTATCCATCCTTTAGTCCCCCCTCCTCAAGTAATAATACAGAAAATGAGTTGTCAAGTATTCATTTAATACTCCTTATTATATATTTTATATTTAATTAATAAATTTCTAGACATTTATTGTATATACTTGACAACTCATTATGAGTATTATACTCATAATATTACCATGACATGGGATATACTAATACAGTAATTAACGCTAATAATACGTATTAGGAACTGGCCGTAGAACCCACCAGAGAGAGGTAAACCTGACTCTGTATCACTGTCTTACCGATTTTGAAACCCGGCACCACCGTGAAACCCACCCTAAGCTCGCCGGAGCTGGAATCAGAGGATTCCCCGGCAGAAGGCGAAACAGGTTCTTCCGTGACACTCTCCATGTACGTCTCAGAGAACCTCGTGTTCTTCTTGATTTGAAAAACAGTGACATCATCCTCCTGAAACGACAATGCCAAACAATGCAGGGTCCAAACGCGCTTTGCCATCTCTGCAAAGGAAATGAAGAAAGCAGAATCTGGGTACCCTCCAGAGTTCACCACCTTCCTCTGGTTCAAGTTGCCGAAGAAGGAACACTCCATTTTGGCGTGCACCACTTGAAGGTACTTGGATTTCAGGAACTTGGAGAAGGAAGAGTTTGGGTTGTGGGTTAAGTACTGTTTCGGATTCAAAGATTTGAGCTTTTTGAATTTGTCAAAGTAGAGGTTTTGTGCTCCTTGGTTGTGTAAGTTTTTGTCTTCTTGGACGTTGAAGTTTGGGTAGTTGAAGCCTTCAAACATCGTTATGCAAACAAACGATTCAAATGCGAAGGTTTGGTGAGTTGGTTTGGTGAAAACTGCGTTTGGATGAATGAACTTAACTGCTGCTTCGAGATCCCAATGAGCACATTCCATTTCCGCGATCATAATCTTGGAGAAGCTTCTAACTGATCTCAAAGTGTGGTGAAGAAAATGAACAAAATGGGATGGACTCAACGACGAAAGTGTGAGGTTATCAAACAATGACAAGGAGCCACTCGAGTTGAGTTTCTTCTCAAGCGATTTGTTGAAGGAAACACACTCGTCGAGGTGTTTTTTGAGCGATAAGATGTTATTGTCCTTGAAATCAACCTCGGCTTCCATCCTCTTGATGGTGATTTCGTAGGTTTTCATGAGACTTTGTTGTTCCTGGATCTCCGCGAGCATAATGGTGACTTGCGGCGAAAGATCAAGCTCCCTTTTCAAGAACCTGCGCTTCAACTCCGATATGGCTCTGAGTTCATCCACCACGGCTTGATCGGCGGCTTGAATGGACTCGTTGTTGTAAGGGTGCTGAGCCATTTGGAGTTCTGCATACGCTGCTTTGATGGTGGTGACTCCAGCGAAAAGTCTTGCAATTAGAGCCTCCATAACGGCTCTACTCTTGTTGTTTCCTTGGTGGTGTTTCTTGTTCTGATCGGTGAAGAGATCTTCCTTGACTTTGAGGTGGGAATTGAGCATGCAAATGCCATTGTTTGAAGCGAGTTTCGTTGCACTTCGGAGGCTTATCACCTTCTGGAATGTCTTTGCCAGTTTCTTGCTCCTACTGTTCAGTGCTGATTTGGGCTTCATGGTTTCCATGATCTCAAGACAAAAGCATAAGATTTTTGAGTGCGTTACAGAAAAAATGATGAAATGCAATAACAAAGGGAGAGAAAATGTTTGCAGTAGCAAAAGGAGATTTTGGTTGGAAAAGCAGCTGCAAATCTTTGAGTACAACACTATCAAATCGGAGTCTTTGAGCAAAGGATAGAGATTGGTAGTGTGGTGATATTAATATATAAACATAAATAAAGGAAATAATGGGGGGAGATTAAGCAAATAGGAGTGTTTTTAAAGCGCGGGAAAAGGAAAAGGACGAATGATTTGGCTTTCTCATGAAAGATGTTATATAGTCGAAGTAGACTTGTAGTACAAGAACTTTGACATACAAGCCACTGATTATCTACTTTTCTTTTTTTATTTCCTTTGCCTTACTTGTTTTTGGAATTAATAATATATATCTGTATAGCTACCCAGAGAGATGATAGCTAGTGTGGGCCATATTGCCTTACGTGATTGATGGGTATGATCTAATTGTCGACCCTATTATAATATATAATTGTATGCTAGGAAAATATTATAATATATATTATTAAAGAGAAAATAGAAAAAATTAGAATATTAAAAAAAATGTTTTTTCTGCGTATTTTAATTTTAAAAATGTTAGATTATTTGTTTAACATGCTTTATATAACAAATTCATCAAGTAATAAAAGTTTAAACTGATTGAAAAATTTCTACCGTTGCAAGAACTACGTGAAAGCTTGTGACTGATGGAAAACATTATGAAACATGTGAGGGGCTATAGGAATCCGGGAGCTGTGTTTTTATGTTCGTAAACTAGAAGGTACAGGTACTGAAATGTTAAATATCTTTTGATTTGATTTGGAAAACCAAATGATGGTTAAGCACTCTACAGTAATTAATTATTTTTGCATATGAACAATAGTTAAACAAGATTTTGAACCGTTTTCGTTTTTCATTTTTCCATATGGCACCACAACAGAAGATTCAATTAATTTTTGGAACTGGTACTTTGTAGGTATATGAATAGGAACGGCTACATTTGTGTAGCTAAGTAGCTAACCTGAATAAAGTTTACCATTATATCCAGGCTTTATGTTAAAAATATAAGATGCGTACACATATAGCTTTTATTTGTGGGGGACACTATAGTCAGAAACATTAATTATAGTGGTTTCCAAAAAGCTATTTCCATGGTAATAAAAACTCGAAAGGGTTGTAGGAATATTAGATAAGCAGGCAAGCATTACTGCAACCAGCAGCAGAAACAGAAACATGGAAAATACTCTGCATGCATTTCTTTATTCAATATATTCAATAACACAACTTTTTATTTAAAAGTAAAAAAATGAAACAACTAATCTAAAAACTAAAAAGTTATTAAGTTACATTTCTTTTGGTACATATGTTGTCTATCTTTATTTTACGAGAGACGATTCTAGATATAATTACTATATGTAATAATTTTTTAAAAAATATATTTAATGGAATTTTTCACCAAAACATACATTAAATTTTTTTTTTTTTACCAAAACATACATGTTATAATTTTATTTACCAAAACATACATATTTATTATTCACAATATAAATTCGGGTTGAGAAACCCAAATTTACACTGTGATCTTTTTAAAAACTTTAAAAATCCAGTTAAGAATTGAGGTCTCCCCAACCCAGTTAAAAATCTAGTTAAGAATTTGGATCTTATAATAAAAATATTTATGTATTATAATATTAATATCAAAATTAAATTATTAATATGTACAATTACACGTGTTTAAATACTACTAAGAATTAATTTTTCTTTATTTATATTCTTTAATTTTATTATTTGCAAATCTAATTCTTTATTTATTTATTATTATCTTAAAAAAAGTTTAAAATTCTGATTGGGAACCCGAATTCTTAACTGGATTTTGAATTTTTTTAAAAAAAATTAATGTGTAAATTTGGATCCCTCAGTCCGAATTTACATTGTGAATAGTAAATATATATATTTTGGTAAATAAAATTATAACATGTATGTTTTGGTAAAAAAATATGTATATTTGGGTGAATAAGTCATATTTAATGTAACTGTGTATATATTAAGACTTATACTTAAGATTTATTTATTAAATTGAAATCACATTGTATTATTTGATCACGTATTTACTAGTATTAAATTACATTTTTTTATTTTTTTAAAAAAATATGATGACGAGTATAGTAGTTTAAAAAAGAATATTTTTAAGTTATTTTAATTTAATTAATAATCCCAATTATTAAATATATAAATTAAAAACATACAATGAAAAAATATTATCATTTATAATAATTTTATCCTATTTAAACAATTTTATCTCGATGAAAGTTACATGTAGGCAAAAGAATCTAAATAATACAATTTAAATAAAAAATTACGAATTTGGGGCTGTTTCAAAACTAATTATAAATCTGTCCAATTCTGGGCGTGACCTACTCTTGACACGTGTCATGCACAGATGGAGCGATGCGTATATAAACTTCGGACGTTCATAACTTTTGAATGGAATGTCCAATTGAGGCGTAATTTGTGTCAAAACGCTCGAAATTGAGAGGAGAAGCCCTGGGCAAATCCCCATTTGGTCAAATTTTTTTCCAAAAAATGCTTCTAAGTGTCTCAAAATTAAGATTTAATCTTCGACCATCTAAATTTTTTTTGTTTTCTACTTTTTTAATTATTTAGTCAGTGAATTGCATGCTATTTTTATTTTATTAATTACTTCTATTAATTTTGAGCATTTCGACATATCGTACACCTCGATCGGACATTTCTATCAAAAGTTAGACCATTTGAAGGACATATCGTACGCCGTTGTAACTTTTTTCGATATTCTAAATTTTATATGGTTTTGTTTAATATTTTTTGGATTTTTTATATAATAACCCATTTATCCCAAAGCACATTCATTCTTAACTTTTCCGCACTCATTCCACACTTTACCACTCGTTCCACTCATCCCAAAGTGCACTCACCACACAATAATCGGAATTGTAGCACCCCATTAATTCCAAAGCGCACTTGGAGTGGTGAAACATTACAGAACTCTAGAAATAGGAGTGGAACTGCGTGAGACAAAGTGAATCAAATTGAAATGCAAATAATGACATTGCGCTTACCCAGAGAGATAAAGATGGTGACCAACTTACTCGCACAGTTGATCATTCACCATGAAAGATGGACGATTCTTTTTAATTCCCTTTCTCGCTTGGATGTATATGTTTTGACCATACTAATTTTATACAATTGAGTCACCGATTGACAGAAAGCCTGAGTTTCGGTGTAGTTTCGATGACGAGTTAGTCGACTACGTGCTTTTGACTGGAACAAAAAGAGAAAAGGTGAATTGTCTTCTACTTTTTTGAAAGAGAATTATCAAATTATGAGAGGATGAAAGAGATGATCAGAGAGATGAAAATAATGTGTTTAATGGGGTAGTCTCGATATAAAAAATGAGAAGTATCAAAATATAATATTCTATTTAAAATGTTTTCTATATTAAAAAATTATTTACAAAAATTTAGAAAAAATGAGAAATATCAAAAAATAAAAATTTTCAATTTTTTCAAATTTCAAAATAAAATTGAAAAATTTTATTAAATAAAATATTATATTAAAAATTAGTTATATATACAAAATCCAAAAAATATTAAACAAAATCATATAAAAATTTAGAAATTATATTAAATAAAATAATATATTAAAAATTATATATACCAAAAATCCAGAATATATTAAATAAAATCATATAAAATTAAAAAATATACTAAATAAAAAATATTAAAAACAAGTAAAAAAGATCATATCTATGATAAAGATCTGTCTAAAAATACTTTCAAATTAAATAAAAATAAAAATAAATAATATTAAATGATGTTTTACGTCAAAAATTAAAATACGCCAATTTTGAATTTTATTTTAGTCGCTAACAGTTTTTGTGACGGATTATTTTAGTCGCAAATAAAAAATTAAAAAAAATGAATTTTTCGTTGCTAAATCGGTCGCTAACCGATTTAGCGGCGACCGATTTAGCAACGGATTTAGTCACGCCCATTATCCAAAATGGACGTGACCAGTCATGCCTGAATCTGGGTGTGACTGGTCATGTCCAAAATTAGACATGACCTACTGCTTCAAATTTGTAAATAGTTTTGAAATAGTCCCAAATTCGTAATTTTTATTTAAATTACATTATTTAGGTTCTTTTACCGTTACATGTAATAATACTCCAAGTCAATATGAGCAAGGACCAAAATGTTGACATGTGATAAGTACTTCCAATTCTTTTCACACTAAAATATACAAAATAAGCTAACATTTTTTTTAATTTAAAATAATTTCCACTAGCTAAACCCTTCCAAATATCATTGTTTGATTTTTTTTTTTTCGTGGACTAGTATACGTTTTTCTTTTTGATCGTCATGGATTATTATACTTGTTAATTTGGAGGTTTGCTACTATTCACATTTCACAGACATTGTCTTTGCTGAAAAATCTTATGTACCGATTCTGTTTCCAATGTGCAATTGTTCATGTTCCGCTCAAAGCGCGAAACTCTTTGCCATAGTATAGGGTTCATTGTCCAATGTCCACTGTAGTCTGGAACATTTTCAAAAATATATTTAAATTATAATAATCTTAAAAAATATATAATATATATATATATATATATATATTTTAGATTATAATTATAAATATAGGATTTAAGAAGAATAAAGAAAAATTTTAAATTAAAACTACAATAGCATGAATATTTAAATTTATCAGCACACGTAAATTTTTTTTTTTAACCAAGGAATAGTTCATAAGCTGTCCAAGATATTTATATGACTCTTCTAGGTGGCATAAGGGGGAGTCAACAAACAAGAACAAGCTTTGGAAGCTTTCCACGTATACACACCATTAAATAAATGGAATATTAGTAATGATGATTAGATAAGGAAAAATTTAGATATTTTTTCCTAACTAAATTACTTTTCCTTCTATCTTAACTAGATCAAATAGTATAAATAGCACTGGAGATTAAAACTCTGGACAACAAAAATCAACTCCCATCTTTCACTCTTCATAAATTCTTCTACCCCTTTCTTTTATATAAAATCTTTCTCTTAAAATTATTCGAGCAGTAAACCACTTTTTTTTCCTCACGTAAAATCATCCCGGCAATCTATCAAATTCATCAAAGGTAGACATAAGCTTCTTCAATCTTTAACTTAGAAGCTGATTAAGATTATTTTCGGTGATTAAGTGGCTAGACTTAGTATTTATTAAAATAGAAAACTATACCTTAAAATGTCTAGCTATAATACGTAATTAATTTGAAGTCTAACGTATTAATATTTTAGGAATGTTTTATGGAATAATTTAAATAATTTAATGAGTTTAGTATTTATGGATGAATAACAATTCGAACAATAATTTTAAGAATAATAAGCTAGAAAGTCTATCTAATAATATATATATATATATATATATATATATATATATATCTAAGATAAAACTGTACTAGCTATTTGTTTTCTCGGCTTATAGCACCACGGGTTGTCCACTAGCACTTCTACACTACCTATTTTATATCACACCCCTATATCGGCATCCCTGTACTTCCGGTTACCTCTATCTCGGCCTCTCTCCTTGATCACACCATTCTCTTGGCAACTACAGCCACACCATCACCCACATCCACTGCACCTTGGCACTTTAATTAAAGACATGAACCATACATAATCATGTACCCAAACCGGTGCTCTTGTAGCATTTCTTCCAGCCCGGCCAATGCTGCAGCCCGGAGTGCAACCAGCCATACCCACAAGACATACCAACACCTCGGCACCACCTTACAAACTTAGTTTGTACCCCTTTAGCCTCTGTAATTTTGAGAGCACCCTTCTCGGCATCCCCACGGCACCTCGGCACCGCCTTACAAACTTAGTTTGCAACCACCTCGACCCCCTGTACTTTCGACAGCACCTCTACGAGTCCGTTCACCACCATCCCGGCACCCGGTTAGCTCGGCAACCAACTAACTCGGCACCATTAGTGCATACCCGGCCATAACCACAAGCCATGCCAACACTTAGGCATCCCCTCATCTCGGCAAGTCCGAATTCAGAATCCAACCACCAGCCCGGCATCCAACTTGGGAACCCGGCATCTTTCACAGTAACCCGGCTGTCATTATATAACTCCAACTTTCGTTTTTCCTCAACATCCCGACCATACCAGCTATGTAGCACCGATACTGACACGGCGTTTTCGATACGTTTCCGATACGGAACTTCGATACGTTCTTCAAAAATTCTAATATTTCGATACGTTCCCGATACGTCTTAGTATTAAATAATATTTTTTTTATATAAAGTGCATTTCATATTAATAAAATATAATGAATGATAATATAAATCATAACCCACAGTACAAATTGAATGATAATATAAATGATATAAATCATAAGCTACAGTGATAAAATAAAATGTTTAAAATAAAAAGTGGTAATATAAAATTATAAATGATATAAACGAGCTTTGAAAAGTGTTATGAGGACGAGGAGCAGGTTCATTTACGGAGAAGTTATAAGGAAGAAAGAGTGGCTATGAAGGAGCAGTGCGGCGGAGAGAGAAGCGGTGCGACGGAGAGAGAAGTTGTGCAGCGGAGAGAGAAGCGGTGTAACGGAGAGAGAAGCTGTGTGCGAGAGAGAGAGAGAGAGCTATGCGGTATGGGCTTACGGAGGTGGAGGAGCAGTGACGGCACGCGGAGGAGTAACGGAGGAGGAGCAGCGACGGCACGACGGAGCAATGGCTTGCGATTTTCAGAACAGAGCAAGAGGAGCAGCGGCTTGAGGCTTTGCAATTTTCAGAACAGACCAAGCACATAGGTAAGGGACAGAACTAATTTAATTTAGGGCTTTTTTTTATTATTTACAAAACTATCCATCCAAATTTAAATACGTAGAAATCCATTTTTTTTGCGTACCCGTCCGATACGCGTGTCCGATACGTTCGGAAAAAAAAATTTCCCCGTATCCGTGCAACGTAGCATACCAGTCTGAATATGCCGCAGCACCGCTGCAAGACCGGCCATAATTAAGCCATACAAACACCTCAGCCATTTTGGAAATCCGGTTATATCCATGAACTCGGCTTGCATCCATCCCGGTCACCCATGAAACCAGCCACCCCTGCCAAATGAACTCGGTCAACTCACTCACCTCGAAATGGCCGGACTTCCTATATAACTCGACCACTATGACTCACTGAACCCGGCCACTATGATTCAATGAACTCGGCCACCATGTACCCAACTCGGCCACCATGAACCCGGCCATCCGTGCAACCCGGCTATACTATTCTCTGTACTTCTACTCCCTTCCCACCTCGGCATGGCCGAGCTCCACACATTCACCTGGCTTTCCGTTGAATCCACGTACCAGCTTGTTATTTATCTCGGTGCTTCTACTGCCTCAGTTTCTTTATAAACTCCAGATAGTTTTTCAAACTACCTTGGCACTTAACATACACAAGCCATGCAAACCGAATATGGCCACCTTGCAGAACTCGGCCTGCACCCACCCCTGTTTCATTCTTATATATATGTGTGTAGAATTATATACTCGTATATATATCTATATATAAAAATATATATATATATATATATACATGTATTAACTAAACAGCAAGTACCCTAATAGGTTACAGTTAGTGAGGACAGTGCTTAGTTTATTCCTATGATAATTTTATACAAGGAAATTGTTGGATATTTGTTGAACCCTTTATGCATAGAAAGATTTATAAAGTTTTGATGATAACAAATAATGAATGCCATATTATTAGATTTATTGCACTGATGATAATTATTTGATATTTTGAAGTTACTGATATTTTGGATTTGATATTTTGAAGTTATTTATATTTTGGATTTATGAAGATCAACATAATTGATAAGATTATTTAAAGAATCCTGAAGATTGATATCATTCAAGATGACAAGGAATTAAGAAGATTTGTTTCTATTTATTTTTTAGATTTTATGTAAGGAGATTAGAAGATTGATCTTGCCAAGATATTTATCTTTAAGATTGCATTCAAAGATAGGATATAATATTTTTAATATTGCATTCAAAAATAGGATATAATATTTTTAAGATTACATTGCATAATATAAAAGAATATATTTAAGATTGCATTGCATATAAGATAAAATATCTTTAAGATAAGATAGAATATCTTTTAGGATTTCATTGGATAAAATCATATCTTTAAATTAATATAAATAGAAACATAGTTCTGTGTTTAGAGTATGCATTCCATTCTAAATAATATTAGAGCTTTAGAGAGTTTATGTTTGCATCATTGAGAGAGTTGTTGTGAGATCATATAGAAGCACTTGGCAAGTCTAATTCTTCAACTCTCCATCAGGATTTAAAGGTACCTATTTGCTTAAGGAATAGAAGCGTAAAGGTAACTATTTTAATTGTATTCTTCTTCTTGACTTTGGAAGAGATCGCAACTGGGAAACTAGGATACCAGTTTTGTCTCTGTTCTTGGTGAATTGAGACGTGCGACTTTTGGCTGGGAAACTAGGATACCAGTCTGGCTGGGAAACAAGGATACCAGTCTGTCTCTATTCTTGGTGAATTGAGACGAGAGCTTTTTGCTGGGAAACAAGGATACCAGCTGGGATAATTGTTGTGTAAGGGTAGACTAGGAAACTAGGATACTAGGAACT
>PYAF01000779.1:77289-141876 GCA_007407185.1 Glycine tomentella
CTCATATTATACCGATTACCAAAAAAAAAAAAAACCTCATATTATACCAAGAATTCTAAACTTGTTATATAACAAATCAATTTTTTCTAACATATTTACAAGCACGATAAATTCATTCTCATTCAATCATTAATCATGTTAATTGTATAAAAACTATTTATCACAATATTTGTCAATAATATATATATTTTTAGTCATTCCCACAATAACGATCTCATCAAATAAAAAACATGTCCAACAATTATTTTAAACCTCATTTGTATATTTATCCACTTATACGGTCAACTTCTCAAGTTCATTAAAACTATATATTTCTCATGTATGTATAAGCACACAATCGAGAAGTTACCAAATTCAAAGAAATGAGAAAGTCTCTCATATCACATGTTTTAAAACATGTTGACCATTGGTCAAAATAATTAAAAAATTATGAATGTCCATTGCTTCCAATAAAGAGACACGATAATATATATGATGAGAAAAAAAAAACATGTCAATTTACAAGAAAATAAAGACTTATGAAATTTGGGATTAGATGAGATTATTTAATGTGTATTTTCTCATAAAAGTTTCATGAAATCCATTAAAATTCATAATGAGAAAAAATCAATTGAAATTTGTACATTTTTTAATATTAGAATATTTTTTCTAAGTTGTTAAAAATCTTAATTAAATAGCAACAATGGACTTTATTAATTTCTTAAAAAATCTTAATAATCTTGATTAAATATCACAAAATTTATTTCTATTATTTAAAAATTTTGATTAAATATCTCAAGACTTTATTTAAAAAAAAAAACTTATTTATATTTTCTTAAAGAATTAATTTAATGATTAATGGCTATATATTTTTGATTAGATCTTATATTTTAGGTAATGTATCGTGACATAATCCTTGTCTGGAAGCTTTACAGCGAAGGTATTGTAAAGTGTAAACATTGATTTGTTATCCTTGCCAGGAAGTCCACTTGGGTCAAACTTGTCCCCACACGAGGCAACCAAATTAATTGCACTGATATTTTGCATAAATGACGAGAAGAACCCACCGACACACTATTAAAAGAGAAGCACAAGGAAGAAAGGAAGGGGGAGAAGCATTGATTTGTTATCCTTGCCAGGAAGCTGCACGAGTCAACGAAGATTGGTTTGGAAGTTTCAGCGACGTTGCATTGAACAGAGCTAGACCTTTCCCATTATAAAAACGTACGTAAAAGGAAGAAGGAAGGGAGAATTTCATTGCCTCAGTGCTATAATATATCCTTTTTCTTCAAATATTCATAATGAATCCGCCGGTAACTCACTCATGGATTTGGATCTCTCCTACTTCCTTTTCTCTCTTTTCATTTTTATTCATTTCCTTTTTTGTTTTTTATGCATGCTTTGATACGCACTTGTCTAATGTCTTATTTGTGTTGCAAAAGGAGGAGCCACACATGGAACAGGGGGACTCGACAATGCAAATGGGGACGAGGGTGGAAGTGGAAGAATTAGAGGAAGAATTCGGGTCAGAATTCCAATTCAGCAGCTTGGGTAAGTTACCTCCAAACATATACTTTATTTTCTTTTATTTTATTTTCATCTATTTTCTTCTTTATTTTTTTATTACATAATTTATTATATATTTATTATTTTTCTTTTCTTTTCATCTCTCTTTCCACAACCTCAATTCTTCCTATAAATCAATAAATGTTTACAATTTTCCTAATAAACTTGAGGAGTGAAAAAAATATCCTCGGACGAAATATTCATGTTAGGGTGGACTTGCCTCCCCTTCTCCCATGAATATTATTTTTTTATCTCATAAATTAAAAATTAAATTTTGTTTTAACAAAATTTGAAGCAGAATTATACTTTTAAAGTTTTAATAATGATATTTAGATATAATATATATTTCTTGTGGTAGAATTATTTATTTGAATTTTAAAAATTGAATCTCTTCCTTTCATTATAGCCCTATAATTTTGTAACTTTTTAATTAGTATAATTATGATTTTTATGATAATTGATATGTGATCAGTTATTTTTTTTTATTATTTTACTACCAGAGATCAATTCAGGCCGTCACGGGAGTATTATGCCCCCTGAATCCACAACCATAATTTTGAATGAAATAATAACAGCTCTGACACAACCAAATATTGTCATAGTTGGAATTTATGGATCAAGTACTGTGAACAGGGAAAATGTGGTGGAGAAAGTTAGCAGGAGAGTTGAGAGGGAAGGGCTGTTTAATGTGGTTGTGAAGACAAACGTGATGAAAAAGGTAGATTTGAAAAGAATTCAAGGAGAACTTGGGAACGCATTGGGTCTACAACTCAATGAGAAAACTCTAGAGGAAAGAGCTGCCCATTTGTGTGAGAGAATAAATATGGAGGACAAGATCCTTATCATCCTTGATGATCTTCAACGTGAAATCAACTTGGCCAATATTGGAATACCCTTTGGGAATGACCATAAGGGTTGTAAAATTTTGTTAGTAGCTCAGAATAAAGAGGTGTTGTCCGACAAAATGAAAACCCAAAAAGAATTTTCTGTGGACGAGCTGACGAGGAGCCCATGAGTTCAAGCTTGTGGAATACTTTAATGGATCAAGAGGATTGTGGAGTTGATGTCTTAAGTTCAAACTTCTGGAATAATTTTGTGGATTTTATTTAGACGTTTTCTTATTATGTTGAGAAATTTGTTTGGTTAATTAAGTTTTCAAAAATAAATTGTGTCTTTCTTGTTATCTTTTCATTGAAATTATTTCAATAAATTTAATCAATTGGAAAATGTTCATGCGTTAAGTTTTTATTAAATAACTATTACAACTCAATTTCAAACTTAAACACAACTGATATCATATAAATGAGGTGATGAAAAAATCAGTCACTATCCACTAGGATGTAAAGTATGGGAAAGGGAATAATTAAAACTAATTGATTTGGGTTCTTGATTTTTATTGTTAATTGAAGAAAAAATACTAAAAAATTACTTATTTATTGTATATATAAAAAGATTGTATGATCCAAATTTATTCTTCTCATTTCTAATAGAGTAAAGGAATTATTTTAGGGTAATGAAAAAATTAAACATATAACATTATCTTTTATTATGAATAATCATAAAACCATCAAATTACGTGAGTTATTTTTTTTTTCGGCAGGAAAAAAATTATGTGAATGTTTTAAAAGTCACATATAACTCATGTATATGATCCGGTGATTACAAATCTTTATCACTTATTAATGGTTATAAGTCTCAGATTTATCATTCTCACATTAGGACAATAATTCTACCATCCTTACAAGGATATTGCAAAAAATATTTCATATAAGTTCTTATAATCTCCAGTTTCTTGTGTAAGTATTGTTACTTTTGTGTAAGTATAATTATATTGCATATAAAATGCATTGTATTGTAAGTTTTAATCCTCGCTAATCCTCATGCAAACTTGTAGAATCGATTCCAACTCATCCAGGTGGTTATTATTTTATTTATTTATTGTCAGATCCATGTGCCGTGGTGTATGTTTTTTCTATATGATATTGTGCTTATTGATGAGATCAAAGATGGTGTTAATAAGAAATTTGAATTGTAAAAAAACACTTTGGAGTATAGAGGATTCACGATAAGGTAGAACAATACGGAGTATATGAAGTGTGAGCTTTCGTGGATAAAAGATGGTGATTAAGGATCAAAGAGCACTTGATCGCTTTTGGGCTAATTTCGCTGAGCAAAAGGTATTTAATTTTTACCAAATTTTCTATTTTTTTTAAGGTTTAATTGTTAAACCAATTTGGAGATTCCATTTGACGAGATAAATCTTGTAAAAGCATTTTACATCCATTATTCCAATATAAATTTCTTAGAGAGACAATAAGAATGAGGATGTTTCATTCGTTACTGAGTTTTTAGAAACAATTTACGTATCATTAACGAATTAATTATCGAGGGATGACACTAGAAAAACACTAGCGAAATTCTGGTAAAAGTTCATATATATTTCATGCATATTACAACGTGCAATGTGATGTTTGATTAACAAATAGGTTTATTTTGTACCATTTTTTCTTTTTAGATGTACAAAGCCACACTTTCAACAACTTAATTATTTTTCAATGCTTCCTTTGTGTATATTTTTATATACTAGCTTATGAGGGCAGCACGAAAAGCAATGACAACCAGCCGGTATGAACGTGAAAAGGCTCTTAAGGAAACGAGAGATCTAATGGAGAGAATAGAAGAAGAGATTAAGGAGAAGGAAATATTTCGGAGGGGACAATATAGGGTACCTTGACATTATATTGCGCTTGGATGGATCTCTTACTGGCTTCCTGTTGTGGAGGAAGTTGGATCGATGCAGATAATTGATCCCTATTGAAATTTCCAGCAATCACTGCATGGATGACCAATTTTCTCAGCCACCCTGTGATCAAGGACAACTTGCCCCCAAGAGATAAGATGCTTGTTTACTACAGCAACTTGGTTAATTAAGGTTTAGATGGATGTCTTGGACAAATTATTATGAATTTAATAAACTACTCTTGTAATGTTTTTCATTAACGATTAAGACCTTGTTGTTAATTTCTTTAGAGTAAATTTCCACTTTTATAGAGATAAATAATAATTTTTCATAAAGATTTGAATAAAGGTTAAATAAATTTTGGGGTAATAGGGAATAATAAATAATTTGAGATTATAATAAGTTCTATCTAGCTAATGTCAGAATCCATCTAATGTAACATTGACTATTGAATTGAATATGCTAAATAAATACTTCTAAAACTAAGACAAATAATTAAGGGACCTAACACATGTCAGTCGATATATATATATATATATATATATATATATATAATATTTAATATAGAGAATAATACGCAAGCGTTTGAATAATTTTATTTATACTATTAATTATGAAGAATATATAAGTAAGAGCAGTTTAGCTAGGAAATTAGAAAAAAAAGTCACGTTAATTGTTGGATAGTGAGATAAAGGTGAAGGTGCCAAGTGCTATCCAATCCAACGCTCATATTGGTCAAATTCGTCTACCGTAACCAACCAACAAAAAATAAAATTTGTCAAAATTGTCGCCATTAGAGATGGTGAAAAGGTGTTAATTTGCGTATGTTGACGAGAAACAATGAAACACACATAGAAGAGACACATATACACTATACCAAAAAAATATGGAGACACATAGAACAACAAATGTAATTTAGAGTTAGAGATACAGAAGAAATAGAAGAAGTGAAGTTGTGAAACAGGAATATGGGAAGCGAAGGTGTGAAGCTGATAAGCTTTTGGGTGAGTCCATTTGATAAAAAGGTGGAGTGGGTTTTGAAAATGAAGTTAAAAGTGAATAAATGAATAGATTTATCAATATTTTTTCTTTTTTTGAAAATTTAAATTTAAATTTTTATTTTTTGAAGATAAATATGTCATTATTTTATATATTTAAAGATAAAAATTGATTATTTATCTTAATTTTTTATAAAAAATAATTTTTTTGTGAAATAAAAAACAATTTGTTTCCTCTTATTTTGAGAAAAAAAGTTGTTAGAAAGTTAACATCCAAATTATTAAAATTCCACCGTGATGCCATTTTTGATAAAAAAAGAACCAGCCGACACATTCATCATTTGCTTAAATTACGAAAATAACCAAACAAAGTAACAAACCAACACATAAATAGAGAAAAAGAAACGCATGGAGAGAAGAAAAAAAGAAGTGAAGCCCTGAAAGAAGAAGAAGATGGGAAGCGAAGATGTGAAGCTGTTGAACTTTTGGGTGAGTCCATTTGGTAAAAGGGTTGAGTGGGCTTTGAAAATAAAGGGTGTAGAGTACGAGTATATTGAAGAAGATATCTTTAACAAGAGCAATCTCCTTCTGGAGTTGAATCCCGTTCACAAAAAGGTTCCGGTTCTTGTTCATGCACAGAAACCCATCGCTGAGTCACTTATCATCCTTGAATACATTGATGAAACATGGAAGAAGTATCCATTGTTACCTCACCATCCTCATCAAAGAGCACTTGCTCGATTTTGGGCAACCTGTGTTGAACAAAAGGTATTTTTATCAAATTCCCTTTTTTTACTTTTCTTTGTTTAACCAACTTTGAAATTCCACTTGACGAGATAATTCTATTAAAAATATATTGCACCATTTTTTACAATTTAAATATGGTTAGAGGGACAATGAGAATAAGGATGTTTCTTTCCTTTCTGAATAAAATAGAGTTGTCTTGTGTGTTTCTATCATGTTGATTATCTATATCAATTTCCAACTTTTATAACTAAAACAGACAAGCTCTAAATATTACTTCACAATTAATGAAGTATGAAGCTTTCAAATAACAATTATTGTGAGGCTGGATGATGACGAGTTAATTATAATATTTTTATTTTATTTTGGGTTTGTTATTTTTTTAGTTCTTAAGTTTTCTAAAATTTTATCTTTAGTCTTTGAATTTTTTTATCTATTTTTAGTCCTTTAAATTTTGTTCATATTTTTTGGTTTTTTAATCTATTTTTTGGTTCTCCATTTTAATCCCTTAAAAATCCTAAAAGTAAGAACAAAAAAATAAAACAAAAAACAAAAATCATAAAAAATTTAGGAATTAAAAAGATGGTTAACCCTATTATTTTTCATCATATCACACATAATCCCTTATATATATACTCCTTGCTTTGTCAAATGATCATTTCACAAAACCATAAGACCATGTACCTGTCATTGACGAATAATCATTGATAATCCGAAAAAACACCAACGAAATTCGGGTGAAGTTCAGATTTCAAGCATGTACAATCACAATGTGCAACTGCAATGTAATGTTTGATTACAAAATAGCCTTAATTTGTACCATTTATTTTTGGGAGATATACAAAACCACACTTTCAACAACTTATTTTCCAATTAATTCTTGCTCTGTATATATTTAATATAATAGCCTGGGAAGGCTGGATGGGTAGCAATGTCTACAAGCGGCGATGAACAAGAAGAGGCTATGAAAGAAGCCAAAGAAATGATGGAGAAAATAGAAGAAGAGATTAAGGGAAAGAAATTTTTTGGAGGAGACAATATTGGGTACCTTGACATTGCACTTGGATGGATTGCTTACTTGGTTCCTGTTTGGGAGGAAGTTGGATCAATGCAGATAATAGAACCATTGAAATTTCCAGCCACCATTGCATGGATGACCAATTTTCTCAGCCACCCTGTGATCAAGGACAGCTTGCCCCCAAGAGATAAGATGCTTGTTTACTACCACAATCGCAAAAACAACTTACCTTCCGCCTTTCGTAACTTGGTCAAGGTTTAGATTTGTTCCTCCATGTGTGTGGGGACTCGAATTCAGTAAAGTTTCCCTTTTGTCATTATGAATTTTTTTAACTTACTCTTGTGGTATTTTTTCATCAACGAATAAGGGTTTGAACTCTGAGATAAGCCTGAAATCATTGCATTCGACGAAGCAACGTTTTATCTGGGCATTTTATCAAATACCTTTCTTGCATTGCCTAAGTGATCCATCTTACAGCACATGCCAACAATCCTGTATAACATTTTTGAAGAGGTAAATAATTGAAGAAATTAGAGAGAGAGAGAGAGAGAGAGAGAGAGAGAGGTGTAAACAAATACCGCAGAATGTACCTAAAACCCCGCACATCCTATAAGTTTGAAATATAATCATAGGTTATATTCAAACAAAAAGACAAAATTAGAAAAGAAAACTCACTAAAAGTGGTCCTAACAAAAAAAATTAGTCATTAAGAGAAATTCACATGCTAACTTAAAAGTCAGAAGACCTTAACTTCCTTTCCCATAATTTGAAGTGAATCAACTGCAGAAGAGTATGAAAATAACACGTTGTTGGGTATTTTATGTTGAGTCAGAGGTGGAAATCAATTTGGAAACGAAGTCCATTTGACCCAAATAGACTTGGTAAATCAATTTTTGATTAGATCTTATATTTTAGGTAATGTATGGTGACATAATCCTTGCCTGGAAGCTTTACGAGTCAGCGAAGGTACCGTAAACATTGATTTGTTATCCTTGCCAGGAAGCTTAACCAGTCAACGAAGGTTGGTTTGGAAGTTTCAGCGGCGTTGCATTGAACAGAGCTAGACCTTTCCCATTATAAAAACGTAAAAGGAAGAAGGAAGGGAGAGAAGCAAGCAAACACAATATATCCTTTTTCTTCAAATACTCATAATGAATCCGCCGGTAAGTAGGAAGATGGGAAGCGAGGAAGTGAAGCTGTTGAGCTTTTTTGCGAGTCCGTTTGGCAGAAGGGTTGAATGGGCCTTGAAACTGAAGGGTGTAGAGTATGAGTACATAGAACAAGATATCTTCAACAAGAGCAATCTCCTTCTCGAGTTGAACCCGGTTCACAAGAAGGTCCCGGTTCTTGTCCATGCCCACAAACCCATCGCTGAGTCATTTGTCATCGTTGAATACGTTGATGAAACTTGGAAGCAGTGTCCACTCTTGCCTCAAGATCCCTATCAAAGGGCACTTGCTCGATTTTGGGCTAATTTCGCCGAGCAAAAGGTAATTTACCAAATTCCCTTCAATAATTTAGTTTTTGTTTTCGGCATTAAAAGCTAACTTGTAGTTTCCAATTGGGGACCTAAATACATTCAGCTTATTGCATAGCTTTTATTGGCCAATTCTTGTTTAAAATTTTGGTTATAGAATGTATTTAATTAGGATTTTAAAATATTTTTTTAAGAAATTCTTCCATATTCAATCAAGATTTTAAAATGATATAAATAGGTATGTGATATTTAATTAAGATTTTTATGATTTTTAAGGAATTTATTAAAATTCGTTGATATTCATTTAAATTTTTTTACAATTTTAAAAAAGCTTTTTGATATTAAAAATATACAAATTTTGATGAATTTTTTTTAGGATGAATTTTAATGAATTTTCTGAGAATTTTTAGTAGAAAATATACATTAAATAATTTCATCAAAATTTTTTAGATTTCATGAGACTTTCTTTATTTCTCTTTTCTTATCCATCAACATGTTTTTCTTTTCCTCTCATATATAATCCCTTGTTTTTTTTTTTTTTGAAAAAGATAGACATTCATAATCTCTTACTCTATGGACCAATGAATAACATGTCCCAAAATATGTGATATGCGATATCTTTTCAATCATTTGAATTTGTAATTGAGGAATCTCGATTACATGTTTACACATATAAATGATTGTGAATATACATGAACATGATAAATATATAGTTTTAATGAACGTGAACTTAAGGAGTTGACTCATGTATAAATGAATAAATATATAGATATGGTTTGAATTAATTATTGAACAAGTTTTTTTTTTTTTGTGGAATCCTTATTGTGAGAATGACTATATCCATGTTATTGCTAGACATTGTAATATATAGTTTTATAAAATTAACATGATTGATTATTGAAAGAGAATGAACATATTGTGCTTGTAAATATGCTTGAAAAAACTGATTTGTTATATAAGAGATTTAAAGTTCTTTGTGTCAGATGAGTTTTATTTAAGGTGATAGGTGAGAAAATTCATAAATTTTTATCAATAATTTTTTAATGTTTTTTTTAAAAATTTATGAAATTCTTTAGAATCTTAAAAAATTCATAATGTTCTTTCAAATTTTATGAATTCATATTTTATAAATATTAAAATCCGAACTATAAAATCCTAACCATAAAAATCTTTTAAAAAATATAAAAAATCATTACATTTTTACAAAAAAAAATTAAAATCATAGAATTTTTTTAATATCAAAATAGTCTTTTAAAATTCTAATCGATTACATCCTGAGATTAGCCAGACAATAACAAATTCTCATGTTATTGTGAATAACAAATTCTCATGTTATAGTGAATAACAAATTATCATATTATTGAAACTAATTAACTTTTATAAAGCTAATTTATAAGTCATAAATACTCCAAGGCCCCATCAAAAGTATTCGTTTTTTTATTCCCATCAACGGTATTTTTAGTTTATAATTATTAAAACTAGTACTTTACATTAGATAAATACTTATATTTTTATATAATTAAATTTTTTAATAAATAATTATTTTTAATTTATAAATTATATTATAATTCAAATTAATAACAAATAAATATATTAAATAGTAATACAAAATTACTTTTAACTATTGATAATTATTAAAAAAATTGAAACTCAATTTAAAACTAGTATAGATAAAAGAAGATAAATTTATAGGGACAGACAATTCAGAAAATTAAGTACGCAAAAATAAATATAAAAAATGAAAGTTTGAAATGGTACATAGTTGCAGGAGTAATGAGAGAAATGTGTACCTAAAAATGGAGAAAAAAACATATTAATTAAAAATGTCTAATTGAGATAACGAAAACATTGAGAGAAGGTTATTTTTCTACTTCTTTTGGGATATACATAAGTAAAACTCTATTCAATAACTTATTTTTCAATGCCTGCCTTGTGTGTATAACAGCTTTTAGATGCGGCATGGATTGCTATGTGTACCAGCGGGGATGACCAACAAAACGCTGTGAAAGTAGGCAGAGAAGTAATGGAGAAAATGGAAGAAGAGATTAAGGGGAAGAAATTTTTTGGAGGGGACAATATTGGGTACCTTGACATTGCACTTGGATGGATCTCTTACTGGCTTCCTGTTTGGGAGGAAGTTGGATCCATGCAGATAATAGAACCATTGAAATTTCCAGCCATCACTGCATGGATGACCAATTTTCTCAACCACCCTGTGATCCAGGACAACTTGCCCCCTAGAGACAAGATGCTTGTTTATTTCCACAATCGCAGAGAGGCACTTTCTTCAACTTTTCTGGGCTGGTTCAAGGTTTAATTTAGATCTATTGCCTCCTATATATGTGTCTTATATGTTCCACGTACATTTGATAGGCCCAGATATTGGATTGGCTTAATAGAGAATACGAATAGGAGGGAATCATACTGGCTAGGGTTTTTTTGCTATTACAAACCACCTCTGGATGTATCACTACTATATATGGTTATATTAGTAATTGACTATATATATGGTACTAAGTCTGCAAAAATAGGGCATTACTACCCGAGAGTTCCAAGATGATAAATTTTTTTGTTCTGTTATATATAATTAATAATTAATATTATAAAATAAAAAAAGGTATTCTATAAATAAGTCTGCAAATGGTACATTACAACCCGACATTAAGTGGACTAGGGGCATTAGAAATTTGATTTGTGAATCAGACTCTACCATGGCCTTACAGCCTATTTCAGCATGCTTTGATACAAACTTGTCTAGTGTCTTATTTGTGTTGCAAAAGGAGGAGCCACGCATGGAACAGGGGACTCGACAATGCTAATGGGGACGTGGGTGGATGAATTTGAAAGCAGTGGTAAGTTACCTCCAAACATATACTTTCTTTTCTTTTATTTCATTTTCATCTATTTTCTTCTTTGTTTTTTTTATAATACATTATTTATAATATATATTTCTTATTTTGCTTTTCTTTTTCCTCTCTCTTTCCACAACCTCAATTTTTCATATAGAATATATGTTTACAATTTTCCTAATAAACTTGGGGAGTGGAAAAAATATCCTTTTTCAGGACGGAATGTTAATGTTAGAGTGGACTTGCCTCCTCTTTCCTTAAATCATATTCAAATATTTATTCATAATATCACCTTAAAAAATATATAAATATATAATTTTTAATAATAATAGGAATACAATTTTGTTATATCATAAATTAAAAATTAAATTTTGTTTTAACAAAATATGAAGCACTATTATACTTTTAAAGTTTTAATAATGATATTTGGATACATGATATATGTTAGATTAGGATTTTAAAAGATTATTTTGATATACAAAAATTTTGCTAGTTTTAAAAGACTTTATAAAAATGTAATAACTTTTAAAGATTATTTCAAAAAAATTATAATTAAGATTTTGTAGTTTATATTTTAATAAATTTAGAAAATATGAATTTATATGATTTGAACTAACATTATGAATTTTTAAGATTTTAAAAAATATGTGATTTTTTAAAAAACATTCAAAATTATTGATAAAGATCCATAAATTTTGCTCACCTAATATTTTAAATAACATTCATTTTATATAAAGAATCATTTATATGGTACATAAAAAAAAATTCTTCTAACATATTTATAAACACGATAGATTCATTCTCCTTCAATTATCAATCTTGTTAATAGTATAAAAATTATATATCATAATATTTGTTAATAGTATGATTATTTAACGTCATCCTCACAAAAACAATCTCATCAAACAAAAAATGCGTCTAACAATTGTTTCAAATCTCATTTATATATTTATCCACTTATATAATCAACTTCTCACGTTCATAAAACTATATATTTTTCATGTTCATATATATCCACGTTCATTTATATGTATAAACACATGGTCAAGATGTTTCTCAAATTTAAAGAATTGAAAAAATCTCTCATATCACATGTTCGAGGACATGTTGACCATTGGTTGAAATAGTAAAAAAAAAAGTATGAATGTTTATCACTTTCAACAAAGAGACATGACACTATGTGTATGGAAAAAAAACATGTCAATTTGCAAGAAAAGAAAAAAAAAGAAAGTTTCATGAAATCTCAAGGGTTTTGGTGAGATTATTTAATGTGGATTTTCTCATAAAAAGTCTCATGAGAAAGAATCCATCAAAATTTGTATATTTTTAAATATTAGAAGACTTTCATTTATATGTATAAACACATGGTCAAGATGTTTCTCAAATTTAAAGAATTGAAAAAATCTCTCATATCACATGTTCGAGGACATGTTGACCATTGGTTGAAATAGTAAAAAAAAAAGTATGAATGTTTATCACTTTCAACAAAGAGACATGACACTATGTGTATGGAAAAAAAACATGTCAATTTGCAAGAAAAGAAAAAAAAAGAAAGTTTCATGAAATCTCAAGGGTTTTGGTGAGATTATTTAATGTGGATTTTCTCATAAAAAGTCTCATGAGAAAGAATCCATCAAAATTTGTATATTTTTAAATATTAGAAGACTTTTCTTAAATTGTAAAAAATCTTAATTGAATATCAACTGACTTTATTGAATTTCTTAAAAAATCTTAATAATATTGATTGAATACCGCATGACTTATTTCTATGATTTAAAAGTCTTGATTGAATATCTAAGACTTTTCTTTCAGAAAAAGTCTTTTAATATCTTTTGAAATCCTAATTGAATATCGTAGCATCCCAAAAAATCCAATAATTATTTAGATAAGGATATCTAAATATATCTTTTAGTAAGGGAAAAGATAGATTCAATTCTCTTAAAATATTAGATTATTATTGTTATTTTGAAAAGATGTTAGTATAATAACATATTGGATTGATTAAAACTAACTATAATTAAATTATCTCTTTGTATTATAGGTTGCTCAAGGACTGAGGAAAAAGAAATTGATAAAATTCTCTCGACGCTATTGGTAGAGATGAAGAGTATCACCGGAACTTGTGGTGAGCTCGGACGATCTTCATTTGGTGAGTATCTTTTAACTTCATGTATAATTCTTATAGAATGAATTTCGTATTCTAATATAAAATTTGAAATTAATAAAATGCTAGGCATTATAATAGATTTCGAATATTTCTTATTACGACAATGTTTTTTTTAGCACGGTTTGATTGTCATGATAATTGTTTGCCATTGCTTCTTGTACACGAATTTTTAGCAAAATAATTATGAGTTTTTTTTGTTATATATACAAAAGAAGTTGATGAAAGGACAATCGTGTAGTACTTGTCAATTCTTTTAAATTAGGCATGAAGTCTTTTGCTTTTAAATCCTTATGTTATTCTTGGATAAATACATATATGAATACATTTGGTTTATATTAGGTTATATTCCTAGGTTTCAATTTGCATGACATTAGTTTAAAAAAGTATGACATTTACATGTATATATAATTGGATTTACCTTGTGAAATTGGATTTTCTATGAGCGTTACTATGCATTACACTTGATGGAATATTAATTTTAGGGTGGATTTGCCTCTCCTTCCCCCAAATCACTTACAAATATTTATTCATAATATCACCTTAAAAAAATATACATATAATTTTTCATAGTAATAGGAATACTATTTCGTTATATCATAAATTAAAAATTATTTTTTTAACAAAATTTGAAGCAAAATTATACATTTAAAGTTTTAATAATGATATTTAGAAATAATAAAGATTTCTTATGGTACAATTATTTATTTGAATTTTAAAAATCGAATCTCTTCCTTTCATTATAGCGCTTTAATTTTGTGACTTTTATAATTAGTATAATGATGAATTTTATGATAATTGATATGTGATCAGTTATTTTATTTTATTTTATATTTTACTACCAGAGGACAATTCAGGCCGTTGCGGGAGTATTATGTTCCGTAAATCCACAAACACAATTTTGAATGAAATAATGGGGGTTCTGACACAACCAAATATTGTCATAATTGGGATTTATGGAACTAGTAATGCGAACAGGGAAAATGCGGTGGAGAAAGTCGACAGGAGAGATAAGAAGGAGGGCTGTTTAATATGGTTGTGAAGACAAGCGTGATGAAAAAGCCAGATTTAAAAAGAATTCAAGGAGAACTTGGGAACGCATTGGGTCTACAACTCCATGACAAAACTCTAGAGGAAAGAGCTACCCGTTTATGTGAGAGGATAAAGATGGAGGACAAGATCCTTATCATCCTTGATCATCTTCAAGCTGAAATCAACTTGGCCAAGATTGGAATACCCTTTGGGAATGACCACAAGGGTTGTAAAATCTTGTTAGTAGCTCAGAATAAAGAGCTGTTATCGGACAAAATGAAAACCCATAAAGAAATTTCTGTGGACGAGCCGACGAGGAACCGTTAAGTTCAAACTCGTGGAAAAAAATTATGGCTCGAGAATATTTTATGCAGACGCCAATAGTGAGATTATGGAGTTGATGTCTTTTTTTTAGCGTGGAGTTGATGTCTTAAGTTCAAACTCACGGAATAATTTTGTGGATTTTATTTAAACGTTTTCTTATTATGTTGAGAAGTTTGTTTGGTTAATTAAGTTTTCAAAAATAAATTGTGTCTTTCTTGTTATCTTTTCATCGAAATTATTTCAATAAATTTAATCAATTAGAAAATGTTCATGCGTTAAGTTTTTATTAAATAAGTATTAAAGGAAGATATTCACTCAATTTCAAACTTCAAAAACAACTGATTTCATATAAATGAGTTGATGAAAAAATCAGCCACTGTCCACTGGGATGTAAACTATGGAAAAGGGAATAACTAAAACTATGATTTGGGTTCTTGATTTTAGTTATTAATTCAAGAAAAATATATTAAAAATTACTTATTTATTGTATATATAAAACGATTGTATGATCCAAATTTATTCTTCTCATTTCTAATAGAATAAAGGGTTGAATTATTTTAGAATAATTAAAAAATTAAACATATAACATTAATTTTATTATGAATAATCATAAAACCATCAAATTACGTGAGTTATTTTTTATCAGTGGGAGAAAAATATGTGAATTTTTTAAAAGTCACATAACTCATGTATATGATACGGTGATTATAATTAAATAACCTGTTAATGGCTATAAGTCTCAGATTTTTTTCTCACATTAGGACAACAATTCTACCCTCCTTACAAGGATACCGCAAAAAAATTTCATATAACTTCTTATAATCTCCCCGTTTCTTGTGTAAGTATAACTATTGCATATAAAATGCATTGTATTGTTAGTTTTAATCCTCACTAATCCTCATGCAAACTTCTAGAATCGATTCCAACTCATCCATGTGGTTAGTATTTTTTTTTATTATTGTCAGATCCATGTGGTTAGTGTGGTTAACGCTGCTATGTATATGCTTCTTACAAGCTTCACAGCTAAGTGGTTCAAAACAGAAAATAAAAAAATAGTTAAGGGGTTGAATCCAAAAACTTATTTTTTTATATATTTTTTTGAAATTATTACTATCAATTTAACAAGAATACACATGAGCTAAATCGTACAATTAGTTTATAATTGTCTTTCAACAATAGTCATAAGTGATTGAGTTTGAATCCAGTAGAAAAGTTGGATTAAATTTAACATAATGTATTTTTTTTTTAAAATTAAGTTTTTAACCTTATAATTATCCATATAAAAAGTCCACATTAGTAAATCCATTGACTCAAATTATAGATTTTATTAGTAGAAGTAGTCTACTTTTAGTTAACATCTAGTAGTTGAAACAATCAATTTTCTCTGTCCAAATTCTCATTTGATTTAAAATTTTCACAAATTAAATCCATTAAATTATTTTAAACCTCCTTCTCTTAAAAAATTACTAGCCAATATATATATATATATATATATATATATATATATTTCATAATAAAACAAATCTAACCCCACTCATCAACAGGGAGAGGAGTCAGCCTTGTCCCTTCACTCTCAAAACTAACATCATCCAAACCACGCTCTGTAAAATTTAGCATTTTAAAAATAATCAGCACACCTTTTATCATAATAATCAGTACATTCTTAGACAAGTTCAAATTGAAAAATCTGTACAACTTACTAAATCCTCAAGTAATTGTGCAAACATCAAGATAGGAGACAAAGTAGGAAATACATAAACATAAAAGTCCAATTCAGCCCAATAAACATCAGGATTTGCAAATCATGTACCATAAATAAGTTTGGGCAAACATATACATATGGAGCTAATCTACAATACATCACTTTCGAGGAGTTTAATCTCTTAGCTATTTCAAGATAGCAAATATTATTATACCATAGTCACTAGAAGATACCTCAATAACTCAGAAAGGACTATCTGCTAATGATCAGCATAAAAGAGAACATAGTGTAAGCAACCAAAACATAAAGGCAGATCTTAAAAAGAGAACTCAACAGAAGTGTGCATACCCAAGAAAGAATACATATTGCACAGTCAAATTGTCCACATTTCCGCTTCTTTGCAACAAAACCAACTGAGGTAATATTGCAACTGCCTCCAAGAATATTGAAAATGCCCAGAAAATCTGTAACAGATTTATATAAAGTCAACTATTCATAATGTTACAATGTGTAACAGAATTATCATAAAGCTAACATGTAATGCAAACAAAGATTGGCAATCAATAAGGACAAGCAATGCATGTTTGGTAAGGAAGAACATATGAAACCATGGGATGTATTTGCTTTAACTTTAGCAATATAAACCTGAAAATAATGGGAAAGGCCAATTACACATTCCACAGATTCCATAAAGAAATAGATATCCCCAGAAGTTTGATAACACAATAAGCAGTGGCCCATCTTACCATTTGATGACTTTTAGCCTTTCCCAGTTAACCATGTATCAGAGCCACAAGACATGAATGCATCACATTTTTCAAAGTTCAAACTATCAAATATCAACAATGTATCTTATTTTCCAAGAGTTGCTTAAATATTGTACCAAACTTGGTCATCCTTTCAAGCATGATATCACATGGGTCCTTAACATAACTTTTTTTACATTTCCACCTAAAATCTGAAGAACATTCAGAAACCAATTACTTTATTTGGCCAATTAGGAAGAGAAGCAGCCAAACAATAGATTTAGCACTAGGTGGATTTCTATACAATATAACAACTAATTGATAATAAACTTACAAAATCATCAGGCCCTAATATAAATTTAGTTCAGCTTGGTAAAAAAAAATGGAAGTTTTCATTCCAATAATGTATGACAATTGACAAAGTGCTGAGTAGTTGTTAGTAAATTCAACTACTGAAATTTATGTTAGAAAAGCAGAAATGATCCAGTTTCTAGGAATAAAAGACAACAGGCCCCCAAAAATTTGAGACGTAAAAAATAGAGTTATGAGGTGATTTATAGAGGTTCTATATGACACGAGTCAAATGGTAAAACAGAAGATAAACTATATAAAGGAAGAACTACATTCCTTAGCTGTTAGCACTTAGCATCACTCTGGAACAAAAGGCAACATGAGTCACAAGACACAGATCACCTCAAATAATCAATTGATATAATCACTAAGAAAAATGTTATTATCAATAACACTGGAACATGATAGCTGTATTCTGTCACTTGCCATACTCAAGTTGGGCATATTGGTAACAATTCCACACTCAAAAAGAATATAGCATCCAGTGAACCATCACTCTGTAAGCCATTTTTATAGTGCAAAATTACATTCAAATCAAAGGCATGGTTAATTAGCGAAAAATGCACAAATCACATTTTACAATTCCAAGAGAAAAATAATCATTTCAATTTCAATAGTGAAGGAAATTTGTAATATTCAGTTTATTTTCTGTTTTCCTTTTTAGTTAATATGATCTCATCAATAGTTCACATCACTTTGCAAAACTCTAAAAAAAGAAGATAAGATTTAAAATATGAATTATTAGAAACTAAAGTCAAGCTCACTAGAAAACAGAGAATAAGAAGGTTAAAAAGGAGAGTTAGTTAAAAAGCAAGGGACCTCTTGAACAGTGAACTTTTCATGCAAGATGAGTGCCAAAGCAAAGCTTGCCCCAACAAGGAAATAGTGGCGAAAAGTGTCTAGTTCCCTATCGTAGCTTCTCCTGACCATGGGATGAAAACGCATGCACCAAACAATGGCTAAGGAGCTTGCAATGAACACCACCTTCATGAAGGTGTTGTAAACGGATATGAAGTCCGTGAACAGATCCAAATAGCGTTTCTTCTTATTATGATTAAACTAAAAGAAAAACACTCTTCAAGAGAGATCTGGTTGCAAATTCAAATCAATAAAATTCTAGGTGTTATAGTAGATTTTGAATATTTCTTATTATGATTGAGTTATATTTTTAGCACGGTTTGATTGTCATGATAATTGTTTGCTGTTGTTGTTTCTTGTACACAAATTGTTAGCAAAAGAATTAAAGTAAATCACAGTCGCACCCTTATGTTTTTTTTTTAAATTCTACTTGATACGTTTCTTTTTTTTTCATCCTAAAAAAATTTCTTAATTATTTAATTCACATTATACTTTGACTTCCTCTTAAATAACGTTTAATAATTTAATAAAAATATGCACATGTTGATCACATAACTTTTAATGAAAATTTATGTCTAACATAACTTCACCTTTTTCCTTAAAATTATATCTTGAATTTTACAAATTCTCATATTCTTCAATAACACCTCTTCACTTACCACCACTAACGCTTTCTACTCCTTCTCCATCTCCTATGAAAGTATCATCTCTTTCTCCTCATCGTTGTCTTGTCCACCAACACAGCGTTCTGTCACACTCACTCCTGTTGGAGCAACCACCACCACTGTAGCCACTGTAACCGCCATATCCACCTCCATCACCTCCTCATCCCTAGTCGTAGCTTTGGCCACCATCACTAGTGCGTCTAGTTCTTGGACATTGGTGTCGTCAGGTAAAAATAATGTATAAAAATGGATGGGTATCAAGTGCAATTTGAGAAACATAAGAGGTGTGAGTGTAATTTATTGTAAAGAAAAATTTCGTTTGCTCATATATTTTAATGAACATTATTTAACATTAACATAAATGGGTAAAAGTAATGAATAAAAAGGAAAGAGTATCGAATGTAATTTGAGAAAAAACATAAAGGATACGAATTTAATTTACTCAAAGAATTATGAGTTTTTCTTGTTATATATACAAGTAGTTTGATAAATGAAAATCGTGTAGGACGAGTCAATTCTTTTAAATTTGGCATGAAGTGCTTTGCTTTCAAATTTTTATGTTGTTCGTGGATAAGTACATAGATAAATGCATTTGGCTTATATCAAGTTATATCCCAAAGTTTACAAATTGCGTGATTATGCATTACACTTGACGGAATATTAATTTTAGGGTGGATTTGCCTCTCCTTTCCCCAAATCACATACAAATATTTATTCATAATATCCCTTAAAAAAATATATGCATATAATTTTTAATAATAATAGGAATACTATTTTGTTATATAATAAATTAAAAATTAATTTTTTTAACAAAATTTGAAGCAAAATTATACATTTAAAGTTTTAACAATGATATTTAGAAATAATAAAGATTTCTTACAGTAGAATTATTTATTTGAATTTTAAAAATTGAATCTCTTCCTTTCATTGTAGCACTATAATTTTATGACTTTTATAATTAATATACTGATGAATTTTACCATAATTGATATGTGATCAGTTATTTTTATTTTATTTTATATTTTACTACTAGAGAACAATTCAGGCCGATGCGGGAGTACTATGCCCCCTGAATCCACAACCACAATTTTGAATGAAATAATGACACACAACCAAATATTGTCATAATTGGGATTTATGGAGTTAGTAATGCGAACATGAAAAATGCAGTGGAGGAAGTTGGCATGAGAGTTGAGAATGACGGACCATTTAATGTGGTTGACAAGACGCGTGATGAAAAAGTCAGATTTGAAAAGAATTCAAGGAGAATTTGGGAACGACCATGAAAATAAGACGTTGTTATTTGGGTATTTTATTGAGTCGGGTGGAAATCAATCTGGAAACGAAGTCCATTTGGGTCAAACTTGTCCGAGTGCTTCTTCCTGCACCATTTGTTTTTTCTACTACACCATTAATGAACAGCGAATTTCCAAAATTGCCCTTCGCGTTTTTGAAGATTTTATACACGGATCCGTATGATTCATACTTACGGATTCGCCAATCCGTAAGAATCTTACGGATTGGGCAATCCGTAAGCCCAATCCGTACGTTTTTTTTTTTTGGTAAGTTAAAATGTATTTTAGAAAATAATGGTGCATGCAGGTATCGAACTTGTGACCTTCAAGTTACTAACACGATACTCCAACCAACTGAGCTAATAGACCAATTATGTTAAAAATTAATTAATATTGACATATATCACTAAATTTATTTAATTTAAAATAATTTATTATGTTAAAATTATATGTTGCTATAAAATTTTAGCATATAATTTTGTTACATATGTGTATGCATGCATTAATTCAACATATAATTTTAACATATAATGTTATTATAAAATTTAACATAACAAATTATTTTAAATTAAAAAATAATAAATTAAACTATAAATTAATAGCTCAATTATGTTAAAAAAATAGTTAATGTTGATACATATAACACTAAATTTTTTAATGTATATTTAATACACATATAATTTTAACATAATAAATTATTTTAAATTAAATAAATTTAGTGATATATATATATATATATATATTAATTAATTTTTAACATAATTGGTCTATTAGTTCAGTTGGTTGGAGTATCGTGTTAGTAACTTGAAGGTCACAAGTTCGATACTTGCATGCACCATTATTTTCTAAAATACATTTTAACTTACCAAAAAAAAAAAACGTACGGATTGGGCTTACGGATTGCCCAATCCGTATATATAAAAAAAAAATTACGGACGGATTGCCGAATCCGTAAGTATGAATCATACGGATTCGTGTATAAAATCTTCAAAAACGCAAAGGGTAATTTTGGAAATTCGCTGTTCATTAATGGTGTAGTAGAAAAAACAAATGGTACAGGAAGACACTATTAAAAGAGAGGCACAAGGAAGAAAGGAAGCAAGTATGAAGTGAAGTTGTGAAACACGGAAGATGGGAAGCGAGGAAGTGAAGCTGTTGAGCTTTTTTGCGAGTCCGTTTGGCAAAAGGGTTGAATGGGCCTTGAAACTGAAGGGTGTAGAGTATGAGTACATAGAACAAGATATCTTCAACAAGAGCAATCTCCTTCTCGAGTTGAACCCGGTTCACAAGAAGGTCCCGGTTCTTGTCCATGCCCACAAACCCATCGCTGAGTCATTTGTCATCGTTGAATATGTTGATGAAACTTGGAAGCAGTGTCCACTCTTGCCTCAAGATCCCTATCAAAGGGCACTTGCTCGATTTTGGGCTAATTTCGCCGAGCAGAAGGTTATTTACCGAATTCCCTTCAATAATTTTTAGTTTTTGTTTTCGGCACTAAAAGCAAACTTGTAGTTTCCAATTGGGGACCTAAATACATTCAGCTTATTGCATAGCTTTTATTGGCCAATTCTTGTTTAAAATTTTGGTTATAGAGTGTATTTAATTAGGATTTTAAAAGATTTTTTTTAAGAAAGTCTTCAATATTCAATCAAGATTTTAAAATGATATAAATAAGTATGTGGTATTTAATTAAGATTTTTATGATTTTTAAGGAATTCATTAAAATTCGTTGATATTCAATTAAATTTTTTTACAATTTTAAAAAAGGTTTTTGATATTTAAAAATATATAAATTTTAATAATTTTTTAAGGATGAATTTTAATAAATTTTTTGAGATTTTTTAGTAGAAAATACACATCAAATAATTTTATCAAAATTTTTTAGATTTCATGAGACTTTCTTTATTTCTCTTTTCCTATCAATCAACTTGTTTTTCTTTTCCTCTCATGTATAATCTCTTGTTGTTTTAATATATTGTGCTTGTAAATATACTTGAAAAAACTGATTTGTTATATAAGAGATTTAAAATTCTTTATGTAGGATGAGTTTTATTTAAGGTGATAGGTGAGAAAATTCATAAATTTTTATCAATAATTTTTGAATGTTATTTTAAAAATATATGAAATTCTTTAGAATTTTAAAAATTCATAATATTCTTTCGAATTTTATGAATTCATATTTTATAAATATTAAAATCTGAACTATAAAATCCTAATTATAAAATTTTTTTAAAAATATAAAAAACCATTACATTTTTACAAAAAAGATTTAAAATTATAGAATTTTTTAATGTCAAAATAATCTTTTAAAATCCTAATCCATTACATCTTTAAAAGAGATTACACAGACAATAACAAATTTTCATATTATTGTGAATAACAAATTCTTATTATAGTGAATAACATATTATCATATTTTTTAAACTAATTAACTTTTATAAAGCTAATTTATAAGTCATAGATACTCCAAGGTCCCATCAAAAGTATTCGTTTTTTTTAGTCCCATCAACGGTATTTTTAGTTTAGTAATTATTAAAACTAGTACTTTACATTAGATAAACACTTATTTTTATATAATTAAATTTTTTAATACATAATTATTTTTAATTTATAAATTATATTATAATTCAAGTTAATAACAAAAAAATATATTAAATAGTAATATAAAGTTATTTTTAACTATTGATAATTATTAAAAAAATTGAAACTCAATTTAAAACTAGTATAGATAAAAGAAGATAAATTTATAGGGACAGACAATTCAGAAAATTAAGTACGCAAAAATAAATATAAAAAATGAAAGTTTGAAATGGTACATAGTTGCAGGAGTAATGAGAGAAATGTGTATCTAAAAATGGAGAAAAAAACATATTAATTAAAAATGTCTAATTGAGATAACGAAAGCATTGAGAGAAGGTTATTTTTCTACTTCTTTTGGGATATACATAAGTAAAACTATTCAATAACTTATTTTTGAATGCCTGCCTTGTGTGCATATAACAGCTTTTAGATGCAGCATGGATTGCTATGTGTACCAGCGGGGATGACCAACAAAACGCTGTGAAAGTAGGCAGAGAACTAATGGAGAAAATAGAAGAAGAGATTAAGGGGAAGAAATTTTTTGGAGGGGACAATATTGGGTACCTTGACATTGCACTTGGATGGATCTCTTACTGGCTTCCTGTTTGGGAGGAAGATGGATCGATGCAGATAATAGAACCATTGAAATTTCCAGCCATCACTGCATGGATGACCAATTTTCTCAGCCACCCTGTGATCAAGGACAACTTGCCCCCAGGAGACAAGATGCTTGTTTACTTCCACAGTCGCAGAAAGGCACTTTCTTCAACTTTTCTGGGCTGGTTCAAGGTTTAATTTAGATCTATTGCCTCCTCTATATGTGTCTTATATGTTCCACGTACATTTGATAGGCCCAGATATTGGATTGGCTTAATAGAGAATACGAATAGGAGGGAATCATACTGGCTAGGGTTTTTTTGCTATTACAAACCACCTCTGGATGTATCACTACTATATATGGTTATATTAGTAATTGACTATATATATGGTACTAAGTCTGCAAAAATAGGGCATTACTACCCGAGAGTTCCAAGATGATAAATTTTTTTGTTCTGTTATATATAATTAATAATTAATATTATAAAATAAAAAAAGGTATTCTATAAATAAGTCTGCAAATGGTACATTACAACCCGACATTGCGTGGACTAGGGGCATTCGAAATTTGATTTGTGAATCAGACTCTATCATGGCCTTACAGCTTATTTCAGCTTATTAATATATCCATCTCATCCATCTTCTTCTTCAAATATTCATAATGAATCAGCCGGTAACTAACTAACTCATGGATTTGGATCTCTCCTACTTCTTTTTCTCTCTTTTCATTTTTATTCATTTCCTTCTTCTTCTTTTTTTATGCATGCTTTGATACACACTTGTCTAATGTCTTATTTGTGTTGCAAAAGGAGGAGCCACGCATGGAACAGGGGGACTCGACAATGCTAATTGGGACGTGGGTGGAAGAATTTGAAAGCAATGGTAAGTTACCTCCAACATATACTTTCTTTTCTTTTATTTCATTTTCATCTATTTTCTTCTTTTTTTTATAATACATTATTTATAATATATATTTATTATTTTTCTTTTCTTTTTCCTCTCTCTTTCCACAACCTCAATTTTTCATATAGAATATATGTTTACAATTTTCCTAATAAACTTGGGGAGTGGAAAAAATATCCTGTTTCAGGACGGAATATTAATGTTAGAGTGGACTTGCCTCCCCTTTCCTCAAATCATATTCAAATATTTATTCATAATATCACCTTAAAAAATATATAAATATATAATTTTTAATAATAATAGGAATACCATTTTGTTATATCATAAATTAAAAATTAAATTTTGTTTTAACAAAATATGAAGCACAATTATACTTTTAAAGTTTTAATAATGATATTTAGATACATGATATATATTAGATTAGGATTTTAAAAGATTATTTTGATATAAAAAAATCTTGTTAGTTTTAAAAGACTTTATAAGTATGTAATAACTTTTAAAGATTATTTTTTTAAAAATTATGATTAATATTTTGTAGTTTATATTTTAATAAATTTAGAAAATATGAATTCATAAGTTTTGAACTAACATTATGAATTTTTAAGATTTTTAAAAAAAAATTGATTTTTAAAAAAACATTCAAAATTGTTGATAAAGATTCATAAATTTTGTTCACCTAATATTTTAAATAACATTCATTTTATATAAAGAATAATAAATATGGTACATAAAAAAATAATTTCTTCTAACATATTTATAAACACGATAGGTTTGTTCTCCTTCAATTATCAATCTTGTTAATTGTATAAAAATTATATATCATAATATCTGTTAACAGCATGATTATTTATCGTCATCCTCACAAAAACAATCTCATCAAACAAAAAAACACGTCTAACAATTGTTTCAAATCTCATTTATATATTTATCCAATTATATAGTCAACTACTCACGTTCATTAAACTATATATTTTCCATGTTCATATATATCCACGTTCATTTATATGTATAAACACATGGTTAAGATGTTTCTCAAATTCAAAGAATTGGAAAAATCTCTCATATCACATGTTGGAGGACATGTTGACCATTGGTTGAAATAGTAAAAAAAAAGTATGAATGTCTATCACTTTCAACAAAGAGACATGACACTATATGTATGAAAAAAAACATGTCAATTTGCAAGAAAAAAAAAAGAAAGAAAGAAAGTTTCATGAAATCTCAAGGGTTTTGGTGAGATTATTTAATGTGTATTTTCTCATAAAAAGTTTCATGAGAAAGAATCCATCAAAATTTGTATATTTTTAAATACTAGAAGACTTTTCTTAAATTGTAAAAAATCTTAATTGAATACCAACTGACTTTATTGAATTTCTTAAAAAATGTTAATAATATTGATTGAATATCGCATGACTTATTTCTATTATTTAAAAATCTTGATTAAATATCTAAGACTTTTTTTACAGAAAAAGTCTTTTAATATCTTTTGAAATCCTAATTGAATATTGTAGCATCCCAAAAAATCCAATAATTATTCAGATAAGGATATCTAAATATATCTTTTAGTAAGGGAAAAGATAGATTCAATTCTCTTAAAATATTAGATTATTATTGTTATTTTGAAAAGATGTTAGTATAATAACATATTGGATTGATTAAAACTAACTATAATTAAATTATCTCTTAGTATTAGTAGGTTGCTCAAGGACTGAGAAAAAAGATGATATAATTTTTTCGACGAAAGTGGTAGGGATGAAGGTTATCAGCAAACGTACTTCATGTGGTGAGTATCTTTTAAAACTTCATGTATAATTCTTACAGAATGAATTTTGTATTCTAATATAAAATTTGAAATTAATAAAATTCTAGGTGTTATAATAGATTTCGAATATTTCTTATTATGATCATGGGCGGACGCAGGTTATAGATTGTGGGGGCAGTGCCCCCCTTAAATTCTCAAGAATATGTTTAAAAAATTTTGGGTAATTTTTTTATAATAATAAAATAAAGTAAAATAAAAAAATAGCTTAGACATTTGTACAAGGAAAAATTGAAAAGTATGAAAAAAAAATAAAAAAAAATGAAAATTAAGAGAGGAGTGAGTGTGGGTCTGTATATTTGTAATTTTCATGAATGCAATGACCACACTCTTGTTATTTTTAAGCACCGGTCACACGTTAATTTTGTCATTTTTTTCCCTTATGAATTGTACCATTTTTCGCATTCTTCTTATAATGGTTTGTTCCTTTAATTTTCCCGTCAGTAGTGCCCTCCTTTAATTTTTTTTCTGGATCCGTCCCTGATTATGATAGTGTTTTTTTTAGCACGGTTTGATTGTCATGATAATTGTTTGCCATTACTTCTTGCACACGAATTTTTAGCAAAATAATTATGAGTTTTTTTTGTTATATATACAAAAGAGTTTGATGAAAGGAAAATCGTGTAGTACATGTCAATTCTTTTAAATTAGGCATGAAATCTTTTGCTTTTAAATCCTTATGTTATTCTTGGATAAATACATATATGAATGCATTTGGTTCATATTAGGTTATATTCCTAGGTTTCAATTTGCATGACATTAGTTTAAAAAAGTATGACATTTACATGTATATATAATTGGATTTATCTTGTGAAATTGGATTTTCTATTAGCGTCACTATGCATTACACTTGATGGAATATTAATTTAGGGTGGATTTGCCTCTCCTTCCCCCAAATCACATACAAATATTTATTCATAATATCACCTTAAAAAAATATACATATAATTTTTCATAGTAATAGGAATACTATTTCGTTATATCATAAATTAAAAATTATTTTTTAACAAAATTTGAAACAAAATTATACATTTAAAGTTTTAATAATGATATTTAGAAATAATAAAGATTTCTTATGGTAGAATTATTTATTTGAATTTTAAAAATTGAATCTCTTCCTTTCATTATAGCGCTATAATTTTGTGACTTTTATAATTAGTATAATGATGAATTTTATGATAATTGATATGTGATCAGTTATTTTATTTTATTTTATTTTATATTTTACTATCAGCGGTCAATTCAGGCCGACACAAGAGTATTATGCCCCCAAAATCCACAACCACAATTTTGAATGAAATAATGACAGCTCTGACACAACCAAATATTTTCATACTTGGGATTATGGAACAAGTAGTGCGAACAGGGAAAATACGGTGGAGAAAGTCAGCAGGAGAGTTGAGAGGGACGGCCTGTTTAATGTGGTTGTGAAGACAAACGTGATGAAAAAGCCAGATTTGAAAAGAATTCAAGGAGAACTTGGGAACGCATTGGGTCTACAACTCCATGAGAAAACTCTAGAGGAAAGAGCTACCCGTTTGTGTGAGAGGATAAAGATGGAGGACAAGATCCTTATCATCCTTGATCATCTTCAAGCTGAAATCAACTTGGCCAAGATTGGAATACCCTTTGGGAATGACCACAAGGGTTGTAAAATCTTGTTAGTAGCTCAGAATAAAGACGTGTTGTCCGACAAAATGAAAACCCAAAAAGAAATTTATGTGGACGAGCCGACGAGGAACCGTTAAGTTCAAACTCGTGGAAAAAATTTATGGCTCGAGAATATTTTCTGCAGACGCCAATAGCGAGATTATGGAGTTGATGTCTTTTTTTTTAGTGTGGAGTTGATGTCTTAAGTTCAAACTTGTGGAATAATTTTGTGGATTTTATTTAGACGTTTTCTTATTATGTTGAGAAGTTTGTTTGGTTAATTAAGTTTTCAAAAATAAATTGTGTCTTTCTTGTTATCTTTTCATTGAAATTATTTCAATAAATTTAATCAATTAAAAAATGTTCATGCGTTAAGTTTTTATTAAATAAGTATTAAAGGAAGATATTCACTCAATTTCAAACTTCAAACACAACTGATATCATATAAACTGATATCATATAAATGAGTTGATGAAAAAATCAGCCACTGTCCACTAGGATGTAAAGTATGGGAAAGGGAATAACTAAAACTATGATTTGGGTTCTTGATTTTAGTTGTTAATTCAAAAAAAATATATTAAAAATTACTTATTTATTGTATATATAAAACGATTGTATGATCCAAATTTATTCTTCTCATTTCTAATAGAATAAAGGGTTGAATTATTTTAGAATAATTAAAAAATTAAACATATAACATTAATTTTATTATGAATAATCATAAAACCATCAAATTACGTGAGTTATTTTTTTATCAGTGGGAGAAAAATATGTGAATTTTTTAAAAGTCACATAACTCCTGTATATGATACGGTGATTATAATTAAATAACCTGTTAATGGCTATAAGTCTCAGATTTTTTTCTCACATTAGGACAACAATTCTACCCTCCTTACAAGGATACCGCAAAAAAATTTCATATAACTTCTTATAATCTCCCCGTTTCTTGTGTAAGTATAACTATTGCATATAAAATGCATTGTATTGTTAGTTTTAATCCTCACTAATCCTCATGCAAACTTCTAGAATCGATTCCAACTCATCCATGTGGTTAGTATTTTTTTTTATTATTGTCAGATCCATGTGGTTAGTGTGGTTAACGCTGCTATGTATATGCTTCTTACAAGCTTCACAGCTAAGTGGTTCAAAACAGAAAATAAAAAAATAGTTAAGGGGTTGAATCCAAAAACTTATTTTTTTATATATTTTTTTGAAATTATTACTATCAATTTAACAAGAATACACATGAGCTAAATCGTACAATTAGTTTATAATTGTCTTTCAACAATAGTCATAAGTGATTGAGTTTGAATCCAGTAGAAAAGTTGGATTAAATTTAACATAAATGTATTTTTTTAAAAAATTTAAGTTTTTAACCTTATAACTACCCATATAAAAAGTCCACATTAGTAAATCCATTGACTCATAAATTATAGATTTTATTAGTAGAAGTAGTCTACTTTTAGTTAACATCTAGTAGTTGAAACAATCAATTTTCTCTGTCCAAACTCTCATTTGATTTAAAATTTTCACAAATTAAATCCATTAAATTATTTTAAACCTCCTCTTAAAAAATTACTAGCCAATATATATATATATATATATATATATATATCATAATAAAACAAATCTTTTATAAAAAAAAATAAAAAAATATAAAACTTTCATTCTTCAAACCCCACTATTATCTTTAACATTTTTTCCCCAACTTATATCGAAATTTCATTAAATTTCTAACAAATAAATATTTTAAACTCTTATTATCACAAATTCATTATCAATTCCCTCCAAATATTTGAATAAAAAGTGAAAATACAATGATTTTCGATTAAGATCACAATTTACTGCAACCAATTACTGCCTACCTAAGAATTTCTCATCAAAGGTCAAAAGACATTATGTCCAATTAACATAGTTTACAATTATAAATAGAAATAGCGATCAAGTTACGGTATTCCGACTGAATTTTCATTTAGTCACCTTCGCGAAAAGAAGAAATTATATAATTTTACAGTGTAATCATACCTAAGCTAGGAATCATTCGTATCACAACCAAAATCAGCTACCTTACAAAACTATACAATAATATGCAATGGAGACGTGAATATAAAAAACATCATCACATAACATTTGCATTTTAACTTACTCTTGAATTTCCACGAGACGGTTATATTCATCAGAAGTTATACCCTTGAACCGAAAAACAAAACTCACCCCACTCATGAACAGGGAGAGGAGTCACGATATGCACTGCATTTTAAAAATAATCAGCACACCTTTTATCATAATAATCAGTACATTCTTAGACAAGTTCAAATTGAAAAATCTGTACAACTTACTAAATCCTCAAGTAATTCAAACATCAAGACAGGAGACAAAGTAGGAAATACATAAGCATAAAAGTCCAATTCAGCCCAATAAACATCAGGATTTGCAAATCATGTACCATAAATAAGTCCAATTTGGATTTAAAGTTATTTATGTAAGATGAGTTTTATTTAAGGTGGTAGATGAGAAAATTCATAAATTTTTATCAATAATTTTTGAATATTTTTTTAAAAATTCATGAAATTCTTTAGAATCTTAAAAATTCATGTCAAATTTTATGAATTCATATTTTATAAATATTAAAATCCGAACTATAAAATCTTAAACATAAAATATAAAAAACCATTTAATTTTTACAAAAAAATTTAAAATTATAAGATTTTTTAATGTGAAAATAGTCTTTTAAAATCTTAATCCATTACATCCTTAAAAGAGATTAGACAGACAATAACAAATTTTCATATAATTGTGAATAACAAATTCTCATATTATTGTGAATAACAAATTATCATATTATTGAAACTAATTAACTTTTATAAAGCTAATTTATAAGTCATAGATACTCCAAGGCCCCATCAAAAGTATTCGTTTTTTTTTTAGTCCCATCAACGGTATTTTTAGTTTAATAATTATTAAAACTAGTACTTTACATTAGATAAATACTTATATTTTTATATAATTAAATTTTTTAATACATAATTATTTTTAATTTATAAATTATATTATAATTCAAATTAACAACAAATAAATATATTAAATAGTAATATAAAGTTATTTTTAACTATTGATAATTATTAAAAAAATTGAAACTCAATTTAAAACTAGTATAGATAAAAGAAGATAATATTATTGGGATAGACAATTCAGAAAATTAAGTACATAAAAATAAATATAAAAAATGAAAGTTTGAAATGGTACATAGTTGCAGGAGTAATGAGATAAATGTGTACCTAAAAATGGAGAAAAAAGCATATTAATTAAAAATGTCTAATTGAGATAACGAAAGCATTGAGAGAAGGTTATTTTTCTACTTCTTTTGGGATATACATAAGTAAAACTCTATTCAATAACTTTTTTCAGTGCCTGCCTTGTGTGTATATAACAGCTTTTAGATGCAGCATGGATTGCTATGTGTACCAGCGGGGATGACCAACAAAACGCTGTGAAAGTAGGCCGAGAACTAATGGAGAAAATAGAAGAAGAGATTAAGGGGAAGAAATTTTTTGGAGGGGACAATATTGGGTACCTTGACATTGCACTTGGATGGATCTCTTACTGGCTTCCTGTTTGGGAGGAAGTTGGATCGATGCAGATAATAGAACCATTGAAATTTCCAGCCATCACTGCATGGATGACCAATTTTCTCAGCCACCCTGTGATCAAGGACAACTTGCCCCCAAGAGACAACATGCTTGTTTACTTCCACAGTCGCAGAAAGGCACTTTCTTCAACTTTTCTGGGCTGGTTCAAGGTTTAATTTAGATCTATTCCTTCTTCTATATGTTTCTTATATGTTCCACGTAAATTGGATAGGCCCAGATATTGGATTGGCTTAATAGAATACGAGTTGGAGGGAATCATACTGGCTAAGTTTGTGTGTTGTGTTTTTTTGCTATTACAAACCACCTCTGGATGTATCACTAATATATATGGTTATATTTGTAATTGACTATATGGTACTAAGTCTGCAAAAATGGTACATTACAACCCGACAGTTCCAAGATTATAAATTTTTTTTTGTTCTGTTATATATAATTAATAATTAATATTATAAAATAAAAAGGTATTCTATAAATAAGTCTGCAAATGGTACATTACAACCCGACATTGCGTGGACTAGGGGCATTCGAAATTTGATTTGCGAATGAGACTCTACCATGGCCTTACAGCTTATTTCAACTGGTGTTTCTATCACTCATCCCCGAGCAGCTTTGGTGACTGATATGTGCCTAGCACATGATGTTTCCAAGCTCAATTAGATCGTTAAATGCATCATTTTATATGATAAAGAGCTTCCTTTTGATATGAATGTAACTTATGTGCTTCAATGAGGTACTTTGGTCTAGATTGATGTTTAGCAGGTGAAATAACAGAGAATTATGCAGAGAAGAAAGAAAGTCTATGTACAATCGGGGGTACATAGGCTAGTTCTGCATGTTGGCGCCATCAGCGCCAAGGTGACGCCTGGAGCGCCACCGTCTCTGGAACCTGGCACCGTCAGCGCCATTCTGGCGCCAGGAGCGCCACGTTTTCTCCAGCCCGCGCCAGGAGCGCCATTATGGCGCCTTTGGCGCCATTCTTTCTGTATGTTGGCGCCAGGAGCGCCGTTCTCACGCCAGGAGCGCCACAGGTCGACAGACTCTGCATAATAAGGGCAAAACAGAGATTGCACTTGCTACCCTATAAATAATGAGCCTCAGCACAGAATGAAGGAGCTTTTTGGAACAAAAACTTCACAAAAGGAAGAGAAAGAGAGCTTGGGAGTTGAATAATGATTGGGTGTGAGGGGAAGATGGTTCTTCCCTCTTCCCTTCCTCTTCTTCCTTGTACATATTATCAAGCATGCTTCTTTTTGTTGTACCAAGGCCAGCCTTGTGAGGTTTGGTTAGTTTCCTTTTGTATTTAGGGCAAACATTCTATGTAACCTTCATTTGGAATGGATTAAATGTTATTATTCTTTTATGCTATGTTATTTTGCTGCACTTTGCTTGAATATTTCCTTCTCTTCTCTAGACTTGATCAACCTAATTGAGAGCTTAGAGCTAGGGTTCACAATAGGGATATTGGGGCTCTAGTCTTGGAACTAAGTGTTGTGACTTGTTTCACATCACCTAGGGATAAGAGTGTGGGCTTGCAATCTCTTTAATGCATCACTTAATGCTTAACCTAATAAATGCCACTAAGGGATTAGGGTATTGAAAGGGGTTAAAGGGTTAATGTCACTAAGGAATTAGGGCTTAACCACTATTGAATGAGGATGCATGATTGAGTAACTAGTATAGATGAATGTTGCAAACAATCTATGTAAGAATGTTAGGAGCATGGAGTATGGGTTTCCTAGCTACAATAGCTTACGTTTGGTACAACCATCATCTATTTTGTGTATATACTTTATGTTTATATTTAGCTTTTACATTTACTTTGTCTACACACACTTCTCTCGTATCTTTTGTCATCCAACCTATTGATTTAATTTATAGTTTAATTGGCCAAACAATCCACATGGGACGATAACTCTCTTATCACTTTATTACTTGAACGAACGGTATACTTGCCGATTTCGCAACAGTGACCACAATTCGGTCATTCATGGAGAAAGATTGGAGCTTATCCTTCCAGCAAACGTTGCGGGAAGGGAACTTTGTAGCTGATGGTTTAGCAAAGAAAGGGGTCCATGTTACTACTTCTTTTGCTTTTTGATGTTTCTCCTCAGGACTTGTATGATTGGTTATTTGCTGATTTTATAGGTCTATCCAAAACCAAGCCTAGTCAGTTGCTGATCTTGGATTTTTTTTTTTTTGGATCAATAAATATTATTAGTTGTTAATTATAAATATTTTGTTAACAAAAATAATTGAATCCACAATCTTTCTTTTTTATTATCAAGTTAATCTTATAACTCTTGTTGATCTTGGACTCGTGTGCTTGTGTTTTTTACTTTCCTCATTGGCGGGAAAGTTTGTCTCATTAAATCGGTTCTATTTTTATTATTAAGTCTCCACCTTGAGCGGAAATTGTTTTCATCCATGAGTATTTTATGGTGGTCATTAGAATCCACATGCTCTAGATAAGTGTAATGCCCCTCTACTCTCCGGACATGCTATTTGGATCCACTGTCAAAAAGACATTCAATAAATGGGATCCTTAGACTTAGGATTCACTGTCGCAATCTTACTCGTCTTAGCTAATTACTATGTCGAACCATCGATTGTAATCGGTGCTGCTGCCATTGGACATTAAAATCTAATTCTGGCAACATGGAGGACTAATCAAAGTAGAGAAGGCAGGGTAGTGTTGGTGGGTGGCGTGGATATTGGACAGGTGAGGGATGAGTTCATATACTTGTCGTGGCTTTTGTAGGGCGAGAATTAAAGGGTTCAACTTCTCCTTGTATGTATGGAGAATAAACCCTGTGAATTGCATGATGATGCTCACCTAATCAATGCTAATTGAGATTTACGAGCAGGACATGCAGAGGTCTTAGATTGGGATTAGGCAGTTGTGCGTGCTTTATTAATCTACATTGCCAATTCAAGCATGCATGTGGAGCTAAAGTGGCAGAGCTTGATTATTTTGAAGGGATCAAAATAAAAATGATATTCAGATACTTACAATTGAACTTACATATATATAGTTAAATGCAATTTGTACTCATAAATATACGTTTTTATTGAAATGCAGTGGACTTGTGGTAACCAAATGGGTTTTACAATTTGGGCTTAGATAGGTCGCATAGATTCTGGTTTTGTTTCTGATTAAGTTCACGTTGGATCAAGTTGGGTTCAAATTGGACCCTCAATGCCTACTTGCTCTCGGTCTGATATAAAATCATTCGTGCAAGGGGAGGTGCATTTATGAGGTAGTTGAAACTGGTGGTTAGTGGGGATTTATTATTGTACTTGTTTTTTGAACTAACTTTGTAATTTGCACAGTGGATGACATTCCTTATGACATCTAATCTGTGTTTTAATATATATAATTAATTAATTGGCCTTTCAACAAAAATATTAATTTTACCTGTTTTGGTGCTATTTCAAATTACTCATTTTCTTTATATCAAAAATTAGTATTTTTGTTTGTGAATTTTATAAAATAAATATTTATTTTATATAATTAAAATTCATAATAATTTTTTTGGTATATAAATTTTATATCAATTAGAAGTTATAATAGATAAGTATCTTTATATACATAAGTTTTCTTTTAGATTTACAATAAACTATTTACTTAAATTATAATGTAACTTTATTTTTAAATATTTCCATTTTAAAAAATAGAAATAGAAATAAATAAAAATAAACAATGGTTGAGAATATCATCTTTTTCAATGTTCGAAGACTGAAATTTAAATCGTCATCTTTTAGAGATAAATTTATCAACACTTTATACATTTAAGAATAAAAATAACTATTTATTCTTTTTTTTTTACAAGATTTATCATATATATTTATTATTTTTCTTTTTCCATAACCTATATTCTTTGTATAGAATAAATGTTTACAATTTTCCTAATAAACTTGGGGAGTGGAAACAATATCCTGTTCCAAGGAGAAATACTAATATTAGGGTGGACTTGCCTCCCCTTCCCCCAAATCACATAAATATTTATTCATCACACCATCTTAAAAAAATATATACATATATAATTTTTACAAATAATTGGAATACCATTTCATTATATCATAAAGTAAAAATTAAATTTTGTTTTAACAAAATTTGAAGCACAATTATACTTTTAAAGTTTTAATAATGATATTTAGATACATGAAATCTATTAGATTAAGATTATAAAAGGCGATTTTGGTATAAAAAAATTCTGAAAATTTTAAAAGATTTTGTAAGAATATAATAACTTTTAAGATTTTTTTAAAAGACTTTATGATTAGGATTTTGTAGTTCATATTATAATGAATTTACAAAATATAAATTCATAATATTTTAACAAACATTATGGATTTTTAAGATTTTAAAGAATTATGTAAATTTTTTAAAAATATTTAAAATTATTGATAAAAATCCATAAATTTTGTTCATCTAACATTTTAAATAAAATTCATATTATACCGATTACCAAAAAAAAAAAAAAACTCATATTATACCAAGAATTCTAAACCTGTTATATAACAAATCAATTTTTTCTAACATATTTACAAGCACGATAAGTTCATTCTCATTCAATCATTAATCATGTTAATTGTATAAAAACTATTTATCACAATATTTGTCAATAGTATATATCTTTTTAGTCATTCCCACAATAACGATCTCATCAAATAAAAAACATGTCCAACAATTGTTTTAAACCTCATTTGTATATTTATCCACTTATACGGTCAACTTCTCAAGTTCATTAAAACTATATATTTCTCATGTATGTATAAGCACATAATCGAGATGTCCCCAAATTGAAAGAAATGAGAAAGTCTCCCATATCACATGTATTAAAACATGTTGACCATTGGTCGAAATAATTAAAAAATTATGAATGTCCACCGCTTCCAATAAAGAGACACGATAATATATATGATGAGAAAAGAAAAACATGTCAATTTACAAGAAAATAAAGAAAGACTTATGAAATTTCACGGGATTAGATAAGATTATTTAATGTGTATTTTCTCATAAAAAATTTCACGAAATCCATTAAAATTTATAATGAGAAAAATTTCATTGAAATTTGTACATTTTTTAATATTAGAATACTTTTTCTAAGTTATTAAAAATCTTAATTAAATAGCAACAATGGACTTTATTAATTTCTTAAAAAATCTTAATAATCTTGATTAAATATCACAAAATTTATTTCTATTATTTAAAAATTTTGATTAAATATCTCAAGACTTTATTTAAAAAAAAAACTTATTTATATTTTTTAAAAGGAAGAAGGAAGGGGGAGAAGCATTGATTTGTTATCCTTGCCAGGAAGCTGCACGAGTCAACGAAGGTTGGTTTGGAAGTTTCAGCGACGTTGCATTGAACAGACCTAGACCTTTCCCATTATAAACAACATAAAAGGAAGAAGGAAGGGAGAGAAGCAAGCAAACACAATTTCATTGCCTGCCTGCCTCACTGCTATAATATATCCTTTTTCTTCAAATACTCATAATGAATCCGCCGGTAACTAACTCACTCATGGATTTTGATCTCTCCTACTTCCTTTTCTCTCTTTTCATTTTTATTCATTTCCTTCTTCTTCTTTTATGCATGCTTCGTGGGTGGAAGGTGGAAGAATTAGAGGACCTGGACCTCCAATTCCAAGGCTTGAGTAAGTTACCTCCAAACATATACTTTATTTTCTTTTATTTCATTTTCATCTATTTTCTTCTTTATTTTTTTATTACATCATTTATTATATATTTATTATTTTTGTTTTCTTTTCATCTCTTTCCACAACCTCAATTCTTCCTATAAATCAATAAATGTTTACAATTTTCCTAATAAACTTGAGGAGTGAAAAAAATATCCTGGGACAAAATATTAATGTTAGGGTGGACTTGCCTCCCCTTTCCCCATGAATATTATTTTGTTATCTCATAAATTAAAAATTAAATTTTGTTTTAACAAAATTTGAAGCAGAATTATACATTTAAAGTTTTAATAATGATATTTAGAAATAATAAAGATTTCTTATGGTAGAATTATTTATTTGAATTTTAAAAATCGAATCTCTTCCTTTCATTATAGCGCTATAATTTTGTGACTTTTATAATTAGTATAATGATGAATTTTATGATATTTGATATGTGATCAGTTATTTTATTTTATTTTATATTTTACTACCAGAGGACAATTCAGGCCGTTGCGGGAGTATTATGCTCCCTGAATCCACAACCACAATTTTGAATGAAATAATAACAGCTCTGACACAACCAAATATTGTCATAGTTGGGATTTATGGAACTAGTAATGCGAACAGGGAAAATGCGGTGGAGAAAGTCGACAGGAGAGTTAAGAGGGAGGGGCTGTTTAATATGGTTGTGAAGACAAGCGTGATGAAAAAGCCAGATTTAAAAAGAATTCAAGGAGAACTTGGGAACGCATTGGGTCTACAACTCCATGAGAAAACTCTAGTGGAAAGAGCTACCCGTTTGTGTGAGAGGATAAAGATGGAGGACAGGATCCTTATCATCCTTGATCATCTTCAAGCTGAAATCAACTTGGCCAAGATTGGAATACCCTTTGGGAATGACCACAGGGGTTGTAAAATCTTGTTAGTAGCTCAGAATAAAAAGCTGTTATCGGACAAAATGAAAACCCAAAAAGAAATTTCTGTGGACGAGCCGACGAGGAATCATTAAGTTCAAACTCGTGGAAAAAATTTATGGCTCGAGGATATTTTCTGCAGACGCCAATAGCGAGATTATGGAGTTGATGTATTTTTTTTTTAGTGTGGAGTTGATGTCTTAAGTTCAAATTTGTGGAATAATTTTATGGATTTTATTTAGACGTTTTCTTATTATGTTGAGAAGTTTTTTGGTTAATTAAGTTTTCAAAAATAAATTGTGTCTTTCTTGTTATCTTTTCATTGAAATTATTTCAATAAATTTATTCAATTAGAAAATGTTCATGCGTTAAGTTTTTATTAAATAAGTATTAAAGGAAGATATTCACTCAATTTCAAACTTCAAACACAACTGATATCATATAAATGAGTTGATGAAAAAATCAGCCAGTCCACTAGGATGTAAAGTATGGGAAAGAGAATAACTAAAACTAATTGATTTGGGTTCTTGATTTTAGTTGTTAATTCAAGAAAAATATATTAAAAACTACTTATTTATTGTATATATAAAAAGATTGTATGATCCAAATTTATTCTTCTCATTTCTAATAGAGTAAAGGGTTGAATTATTTTAGGATAATTAAAAAAATTAAACATATAACATTAGCTTTTATTATGAATAATCATAAAACCATCAAATTACGTGAGTTATTTTTTTTTTATCAGTGGGAAAAAAATTATGTGAATTTTGTAAAAGTCACATAACTCCTGTATATGATCCGGTGATTATAAATAACCTGTTAATGGCTATAAGTCTCAGATTTTTTTCTCACATTAGGACAACAATTCTACCCTGCTTACAAAGATACCGCAAAAAATATTTCATATAACTTCTTATAATCTCCCCGTTTCTTGTGTAAGTATTGTTACTTTTGTGTAAGTATAACTATTGCATATAAAATGCATTGTATTTTAAGTTTTAATCCTCACTAATCCTCATGCAAACTTCTAGAATCGATTCCAACTCATCCATGTGGTTAGTATTTTTTTTATTATTGTCAGATCCATGTGGTTAGAGTGGTTAACGCTGCTATTTATATGCTTCTTACAAGCTTCATAGCTAAGTGGTTCAAAACAGAAAATAAAAAAATAGTTAAGTGGTTGAATCCAAAAACTTATTTTTTTTTGTATGTTTTTTGAAATTATTACTATCAATTTAACAAGAATACACATGAGGTAAATCGTACAATTAGTTTATAATTGTCTTTCAACAATAGTCATAAGTGATTGAGTTTGAATCCAGTAGAAAAGTTGGATTAAATTTAACATAATGTATTTTTAAAAAAAATTAAGTTTTTAACCTTATAATTACCCATATAAAAAGTCCACATAACTAAATCCATTGACTCATAAATTATAGATTTTATTAGTAGAAGTAGTATACTTTTAGTTAACATCTAGTAGTTGAAACAATCAATTTTCTGTCCAAATTCTCATTTGATTTAAAATTTTCACAAATTAAATCCATTAAATTATTTTAAACCTCCTTCTCTTAAAAAATTACTAACCAATATATATATATTTTATTTTTTTTTCATAATAAAACATAATTTTTTATAAAAAAATCAAAACTTTCATTCGTCAAACCCCAATCTTATATTTAACATTTTTTCCAACTTTTATCGAAATTTCATTAAATTTCTAACAAATAAATTTTTTAAACTCTTATTATCACAAATTCATTATAAATTCCCTCCAAATATTTGAATAAAAAGTGAAAATACAATGATTTTCGATTAAGATCACAATTTACTGCAACCAATTACTGCCTACCTAAGAATTTCTCATCGAAGGTCAAAAGACATTATGTCCAATTAACATAGTTTACAATTATAAATAGAAATAGCGATCAAGTTACGGTATTCCGACTGAATTTTCATTTAGTCACCTTCGCGAAAAGAAGAAATTATATAATTTTACAGTGTAATCATACCTAAGCTAGGGATCATTCGTATCACAACCAAAATCAGCTACCTTACACTACAAACTATACAATAATATGCAATGGAGACGTGAATATAAAAAACATTATCACATAACATTTGCATTTTAACTTACTCTTGAATTTCCACGAGACGGTTATATTCATCAGAAGTTATACCCTTGAACCGAAAAACAAATCTCACCCCACTCATGAACAGGGAGAGGAGTCAGCCTTGTCCCTTCACTCTCAAAACTAACATCATCCAAACCACGCTCTGTAAAATTTAGCAGTGACTGGTCACACGGGTCCAAATTCCTAAACACCTCGGGATAATTCAGGCAGGCAACTTCAGTTTTGAATTGTTCTTCCAGCTGCAAAACAAAACTCCTTATATTACCTATTTGTTATATGAGCATAACAAAAACAAGATCGACCTTAACAGACAATAGCATTACCTGATGAAGTAATAGTAGAAGAAATCTGCATACAAAGCTGTCTGAACAACACCTGAGGCACAGGCTGTAATAGTAAAACAATATATAAGTCAGAATATTGCTAAGGTTGCCATATAATTTCAAAGTAGTTCTTATTTTCAGCCTTTATTACCTATCCATCTAGTAAAACGTGGCTCAGTCAGATAGCGGTATATCCAGTTCAGGATGTAAAATGCACGATATGCACTGCTTTTAAAAATAATCAGCACACCTTTTATCATAATAATCAGTACATTCTTAGACAAGTTCAAATTGAAAAATCTGTACAACTTACTAAATCCTCAAGTAATTGTGCAAACATCAAGATAGGAGACAAAGTAGGAAATACATAAGCATAAAAGTCCAATTCAGCCCAATAAACATCAGGATTTGCAAATCATGTACCCTAAATAAGTTTGGGCAAACATATACATATGGAGCTAATCAACAATACATCACTTTCGAGGAGTTTAATCTCTTAGCTATTTCAAGATAGCAAATATTATTATACCATAGTCACTAGAAGATACCTCAATAACTCAGAAAGGACTATCTGCTAATGATCAGCATAAAAGAGAACATAGTGTAAGCAACCAAAACATAAAGGCAGATCTTCAAAAGAGAACTCAACAGAAGTGTGCATACCCAAGAAAGAATACATATTGCACAGTCAAATTGTCCACATTTCCGCTTCTTTGCAACAAAACCAACTGAGGTAATATTGCAACTGCCTCCAAGTATATTGAAAATGCCCAGAAAATCTGTAACAGATTTACATAAAGTCAACTATTCATAATGTTACAATGTGTAACAGAATTATCATAAAGCTAACATGTAATGCAAACAAAGATTGGCAATCAATAAGGACAAGCAATGCATGTTTGGACAGGAAGAACATATGAAACCATGAGATGTATTTGCTTTAACTTTGGCAATATAAACCTGAAAATAATGGGAAAGGCCAGTTACACATTCCGCAGATTCCATAAGGAAATAGATATCCCCAGAAGTTTGATAACACAATAAGCAGTGGCCCATCTTACCATTTGATGACTTTTAGCCTTTCCCAGTTAACCATGTATCAGAGCCAGAAGACATGAATGAATCACATTTTTCAAAGTTCAAACTATCAAGTATCAACAATGTATCTTATTTTCCAAGAGTTGCTTAAATATTGTACCAAACTTGGTCATCTTTTCAAGCATGATATCACATAGGTCCTTAACATAACTTTTTTTACATTTCCACCTAAAATCTGAAGAACATTCAGAAACCAATTACTTTATTTGGCCAATTAGGAAGAGAAGCAGCCAAACAACAGATTTAGCACTAGGTGGATTTCTATACAATATAACAACTAATTGTTAATAAACTTACAAAATCATCAGGCCCTAATATAAATTTAGTTCAGCTTGGTAAAAAAAAAATGGAAGTTTTCATTCCAATAATGTATGACAATTGACAAAGTGCTGAACTGTTGTTAGTAAATTCAACTACTGAAATTTATGTTAGAAAGAAGCAGAAATGATCCAGTTTCTAGGAATAAAAGACAACAGGCCCCCAAAAATTTGAGACGTAAAAAATAGAGTTATGAGGTGATTTATAGAGGTTCTATATGACACGAGTCAAATGGTAAAACAGAAGATAAACTATATAAAGGAAGAACTACATTCCTTAGCTGTTAGCACTTAGCATCACTCTGGAACAAAAGGCAACATGAGTCACAAGACACAGATCACCTCAAAGAATCAATTGATATAATCACTAAGAAAAATGTTATTATCAATAACACTGGAACATGATAGCTGTATTCTGTCACTTGCCATACTCAAGTTGGGCATATTGGTAACAATCCCACACTCAAAAAGAATATAGCATCCAGTGAACCATCACTCTGTAAGCCATTTTTATAGTGCAAAATTACATTCAAATCAAAGGCATGGTTAATTTTTGCGAAAATGCACAAATCACATTTTACAATTCCAAGAGAAAAATAATCATTTCAATTTCAAAAGTGAAGGAAATTTGTAATATCAACAGTGATGTTTGATGTATGCTTTTCTACCGGACTCGAACCCAGTCCCGTACTGCCATTGTCATAAGACAATTACCAATTACCATAGCGAGTTAGGGACCAAGGCTGCTGGTGAAGGAACTTTGTAATATAAGTTTATGGTATTCAGTTTATTTTCTGTTTTCCTTTTTAGTTAATATGATCTCATCAATAGTTCACATCACTTTGCAAAACTCTAAAAAAAGAAGATAAGATTCAAAATATGAATTATTAGAAACTAAAGTCAAGCTCACTAGAAAGCAGAGAATAAGAAGGTTAAAAAGGAGAGTGAGTTAAAAAGCAAGGGACCTCTTGAACAGTGAACTTTTCATGCAAGATGAGTGCCAAAGCAAAGCTTGCCCCAACAAGGAAATAGTGGCGAAAAGTGTCTAGTTCCCTATCGTAGCTTCTCCTGACCATGGGATGAAAACGCATGCACCAAACAACGGCTAAGGAGCTTGCAATGAACACCACCTTCATGAAGGTGTTGTAAACGGATATGAAGTCCGTGAACAGATCCAAATAGCGTGCCACGAACACAATCGCGTACAGCTCTTGAGTCTTGCGAGAAATCCCTGAAAAATAACAGTTCCAATCAATCGGTGCAATGATGGAAATCAAACATAGGAAATTTTGTTTGGCGGAGGAATGTGAGTGACGGAGTGACACTCGAGAATGAACATTTGGAAAATAGAATAAAAAATAGCCCCAATTTTGGGGGAACCGCGAGAGAGAGAGAGAATGAAGAGTGAAAAGACCTGAACATGATTTGGTGGCGTAGATTTTGAGGAGGAGGACGAGAATGCTGAAAAAATGGGTCATGTCACCGGCGAGCCTGAAGATGTTCATGGTTTTAGCCCTAGCGAGACACACAGAAAACGTTCAAAAGCAGAAAGAGGGGAAGGGAACGGAAAAACGTAATGGAAATTGGAAAGGAATCCAAAATGGTGTGCTTGTGTGTGTGTGTGTGTGTGTGTGTGTAGATTTTTGTTTTTTTTTTTTTTTTTATTTTTCTTTCTTTCTTTTATTTATTTATTTTGATCGTTTTGGTATAAGTACACTATAAGCGTGTGTTCCGTGTTCGCGTGGCTTCCGTTCAAAGGAAGGTGCCACTCGCGGCTCGCCCTCGTCTCACCGCTTCCTTCTTTTTTTCTTGTTAAAATTAATGAAACTTTAATGATTTAATCTCCCATTAAAAATAAAAATAAATATTAACTCAATTCCTTGTATTTTAAAAATTATAGTCTAACAAATATAATCATGTATCTATAATGTACAACAACAAATTAATTATTAAAATGTTATATTTTAATTATAAATAATTTCTAAAAAAAATTTAACAACATATTAATATATTTAAAATATTTTATAAAATATTCATAAATAATATTTATCCGTGTATGATACAGGTCATCCATTCTAGTTCTAAAAAAATATTTATATTATACGTCTCTTTAAATATTTTAAATTTTTCTTATAATATTTATATTTTAAAGACACATAAATTATTTTTTCTAATTGCATATTCATTTATAAGTATTTTATTTAAATATTTTAGTTAATCTATAATAACTACATTTTATCTTTATTAATAATTTTTACAATTACTATTTTTTTTAAATGCATTATGTTAAAAGATACAAAAACATAAGACACAAGAATATTAGTAATATAACCTGAGTTTTTTTAGGGGAATATAACTTGAATTTAAACATGCAAAAACATGAATCGATGAAAAAATTAGTCACCGTCCATCTAGATATGGAAATAGAATGGGAAACAAGAGTACATATTTGGTTGGTGAGATTTATTGAATATATTTTTTAATGGCAAGGATCACTTACTCTTTTCTTTTAAATTTCCCAAGTTCAAACGAGGGAATTCTTTCTATAATGGTTTTTACATCTTATTTTGAGCACACACTTCGTTCTAGATTTAATTTATTTTGTACGAGACCTAAAATATGATGGCGATCATAATATGTTAAAAATGAACATAGAGGAGAAAATGTGCACGGTACCCCCTTACATACACACTTCATAAGTTCATACTTCATACGCTGGGTGACGCATGCACGCGTTTCCAATTTATATTTACAAGTAATTTTCCTAAGCAATTAAGCCACGTAACATTTGGCGTTTCTGTCAAGTCTGTTAGGAAATATTTTCCTATAATTTAAAATTTAAAGTAAATTTTTTCTCAATCAGTTTTTATTTAAAATAAAAACTATTTTCTACCTATTTATTTCTATATTTTAAAAATTGTGTTCGAGTTTTTAGTCTTTTTTATTTATTGGAGACTTTTGTATTTATTAAAATTTGTTGTTATGTTTGTTACTAGTTTATTAATTGTGATACTTGGATTGCATATTTAATGGTTACTTTTTTGTTTATATATATAGCTCCTCATATGGAAAAATAAAGAAAATGTAGAGACACACCTACCCTAAAATATCATTTGTTTATTTCTCTTTTTTATAAAATATATTATATTACTACAATTATATGTTTTAGAACATGCTCTTTTTTTATTTGAGATCATTGCACTTGATTGAATTAAATGGTTATTATATATTGAAAGAGAAGCACGTACATATTAATTTATATTAGTAAGTGCGTTTTCTCTCTCATGATAATATGTAGTACCTTCAATCCATACTCTTTTAAATTCTTCTTATATTTTATACTATTAATTGATTATTATAAAATTTGTATGTGTTGTGTTTCTATTTAAAATTAAAGTTATGCTAATGTTATACTTATTATACTTATTGTGTATGTGTTATGATTCTATTTGAACTTATTCTATTACTATATTTATTGTTTTACGTCTTCTCGCTCGGCTGCAACATGCATAGCACATGAGGTTGGAGACCATTGGGGTATATCAGCTTCTGCTTTATGGGTGTTTCTTTCTGCTATTGGTTTCAGACTTTAATTATTCTGGCCCTTCTATAATCCCACCTTAATTTGTTTCAATATAACTTCCATACAAATTTAGCCATCTTGGACACTTGTTTAACAATGAGAAAGTGAAATCTTATCTTATACCATGCAATAACCAACATGTTGTTGGTCTGAAACTTGACTCATCTCTTTAGATGATATTTTATGTTCGAGTTTTGTGCATAAAAAAATATATAAATAAAAATAAAAAAGAAAAATCATCTAAAGACGAGGTTTGAGATCAAGATTATTCATAAACAAATTATTGAATGAAAACAATTTTTTTCCTGGTTCTATTTAATTGAAAGAAAATAATCATTTATTTTATTTGCAGTTGAAGCTCAGAAACCATAGTGTTGTGTTGTTGAACTGTGAAAATGGAAAAAAATCAATAAGCCATAATAGAATATTAATTATGTGATTAAAGAACCTGGGGCTTTGATCTGGTTTGTTTATCTACTAGGCTGCAGCAATAACTGACTTCTGTTGTGTTTAATTGTTCGACAGGGAGAAGAGAGGCGTTTATTAGTTTTCACAACCTGGCTTTTGGATGATTAATTGAAACAAATGATAAAAATGGCTTTAACAGTTACTACACCTTGCTTAATTGTCATTGAATTGATTTCCCATCTGCTTAACTGAATGATTTTAGAGGGTACTTTTTTTCTGCACTAGTGTGCATCTTTTGTCAGCACAACCAATTGAGATCTCACTTCTCATCAAAATTTCCCTGCATTTACAATCAAAAGGCCAAACCATACAGCATCCAAACCTACTTCTCGATCATCTTTATCTGCCTTGATAGTTGACATACCACCTTCATCTTCCCAACAGATGGAGAAAAGATATCCCCCAAAAAATACAACCATAAGTTATTTTACAACTAAAACTTGTACCTAATTACCTTTTACTTGGCAATTTGGCATTTATATAATTAGGCACCCTCCCTCCCCCATTACACCTTCCATGCATCAAGACATTTTTTGCAATAATAGCTTCTAATCATTTGCAATTTAGCAACAAAGCAATCTACAGCCTTCAATTACCAACAAAAAAATGAAGCAAACTCTCTTCTTGTTTATGACACATATTATAATTGTCATAATTTTGCTATATAAAATATTTTTATAAATTACCTCCAAAAAAATAATTATAATAATTAATTATTTTTTTATACAATTACTTATTAGTTATTATATATATATATATATATATATATATTTAAATTACATAGTGTGGAATAAAATGGGACAAAACAGTGTGTTATTTTGTGATAAAATATTATATAAATAAACAGTACAATTTTTTTAATTTATTGAGTTCCATTTCATTTTATTTATGATTGCATATTAAAATACTACATAATAATCCAAATTTTAATAAATAAATTGCATTTTATCTAAAAAATAATTATTAAATATATTTTTTCATGAGTCAAAACAGAGTCATTCAGATATTTCATGGCAATTTCTTTATAGCTTTTGTCCGTTTTCTTTGTATCTTCCACTCTCGTACTTGAACCTTCATGTCCACACCAAATAAAGAAAGGGAGAAAGAAGTACTTGTATAAAAACTGGAACTGATGAAGTAGCTGGCAGAAAAACATAAGAGTCCATCGATCTGTGCACGGATGGTAATGGTATTGGTAGGAAAGTGATGCATCATTGTAGTTGAAACTCAGGAAGAAAAAGAGAGAGAAGTGCAGATATGATAATGTTAATAGAATGTTTCTTTTCAGTTTCATAGGAAGACTAAATGGGCGCTATTGTTTCCATAAATTCCATTAACAGAAAGTTTGAGGAATACCCAATTATCCGACAACTATGCCTCATATTTCGCAGCAAATGCAGAATGGACGAATGTGAAGAACATCAGGAGTTACAACTTGGTGCAAAATGTGTCGATTATGGTTGTTATGATGGCTCTGGCGCAACCACATAGATATCATCACACTTGGGGTGTATGGATCGAGTAACGCAAAAGAGCGCAACGTGGTGGAGAAAATCACCAGGAGAGTTCAGGGGGACAATCTGTTTGATGTGGTTATGATGGCTAGCGTGATGAAAAAGCCAGACTTCAGAAGAATTCAAGATGAGCTTGGGAACATGCTGGGTTTGCAACTCCATGAGAAGACTCTGGAGGGAAGAGCTACGCGTTTGTGTGATAGGATAAAGATGGAGGAGAAGATCCTTATCATCTTAGGTGATCTTTGGGGTGGAATCAACTTGGGTAGGATAGGAATAGCTTTTGGAAATGATCACAAAGGTTGTAAAATTTTGTTAGTGGTTGAGAGTCAACAAGTGTTGTCCAACCAAATGAACACTCAAATAAAAAAAAATATCCGTGTGAGTCTTCATATGACCGCAGGCTACAGAATTGTTCGCATAGATGAACTATTGAAATCATATAGTTGAAAACTTGAGGAAAAATTAGTCACCATCCACTAATGATATAGAAATAGAATGGAAACCAGAGTAGAAATTGCCATCTATTCAATAAAAAATTTCAATGGCAAGGATTACCATCCCCTTTCTTTTAAATTCCTAAGTTGAAACGAGGGAAGGGAATTCTTTCTATAATGGTTTATGCATCTTATTTTGAACACACCCCCCTTCCTAATTCTTCTTTTTCACATCATTGACTCAATCTAATGTGTTATTTTAATGATATAAATAAAGTTTGATGGTGCTCATAATATATAAAATGAACATAGAGAAGGAACCGAGAAAGTGAGCACAGTACTGAGTACCCCTTACAGGCTTAAACACACTTGGTACGCGGGGTGGCAACGCGTCTCTGATTTATATTTGCAAGTTATTTTCCTTAGCAATGAAGCTACGTTACATTTGGTGCATCCTGGCAAGTCTTCTCACGCGGCTGTAACATTCAAAGCAAATGAAATTTGTGACAATAATTAACCATTATTTTTCTCTAAAATGTGAAATGGTACATGTCCCTTGCTTGCAGCTTGTATATAACTTCATTAACTTGTATTTCCTTTATGCCATTGGGGTATATCAGCTTCTGTTACTGGTTTCAGACTTTAATTCTTCAAGCACTTTTAAAACACAACTTAATTTGTTTCAATATAGCCTCCCCTTAAATTTTAGGATTGTTGGTTCTTCACAGCACACACAATCAAGGAAGTAGATATTATAATTCAATGGGGGCTGCTCTGGCAATTGCTAAAAAATTTAAGAAACAACCATGCCATCTCAGTGGCATGCACAACTTGGAATCCCAATTAGAGGAATTAAGCAATAGCAAAATGTCGATTAAACCTCTTGCTTGTTTCTTACATCCACAGCAAGCAATAATTTCCAGTTGTTCTGAGGTCTCTGGATTGATAAACACGGCTCTGGAAGAGACCATGGAAGCTCTAGGAAATCCAAATATTAACATGGTTGGGGTGTATGGATCAAGCACTTTGCGTACGAACAATTTAATTGAAAAAATGTCAAGAAGAGTAAAGAGAGATAACTTGTTTGATGTAACTGTAATGGCAAGTGTCACAAAAAAGCCAGACCTGAAGAGGATTCAAGGAGAGCTTGGGAACATGTTAGGCTTGCAATTTGGTGAGGAGACTGTGGTTGGAAGAGCTAAACTTCTGTGTGATAAGATAAAGAAAGAGCAGAAAATCCTTGTCATCCTAGATGATCTTTGTGCTGGAATTGACTTGGATAGAGTAGGAATCCCATTTGGAATTGACAATAAGGGATGCAAAATAGTCTTGTTATCAGGGTGTCCAGAGGTATTGTTCAACCAAATGAACACTGCGATGAATTATTTCTCGTGAGTCTTTCTTCTAAGAATAACTCACAACTTGTTTGCATAGAGATCACAAGAAAAGAGAAATTAGTAAAGTAATTTAAATGACAAATGGAAAACAATATCTATTTTATCTTCTAGAGTCTAGCTCTAGCCTATAGAGCTCACCCACGAATAGCAGCATTTTTTTTTCCTTGTTCTATTTAATTGAAAGCATTTTTTTTTTATCTATTCAAGGGTACATGAAGCTCAGAAACCATAGTGTTGTGATGATGAACTGTGAAGGTTGAAGAACTATATAAGCCATAATAGAATATTATAATTAAAGAACCTGGCTTCCATCTGGCTTCTTTATCTCCCAGACTGCAACAACAAATTGACTTCTGTTATGTATGTTTAATTGTTCGACAGGGAGAAATGAGGAAGTTATTTGTTTTCCAACCTGGCTTTTGGATGATTAATTGAAACAAATGATAAAAAAGGCTTTAAAAGTTTATGCATCTTGCTTAATTGTGATTGATTTGATTTCACATCTGCTTACCTGAATGATAATAGAGACTGCTTTCTTTTTCTGCACTAGTGTATATCTTTTATCAGCTCACAACAAATTGAGATCTCATTTCTCAATCAACTTTATCTGCCTTGATATACCACTTTAATCTTCCAAAGAGATGGAGAAAAGATATCCCCACAAAATACAAACATAAGTTATTTTAGAAAGGTTAAAATATGTAGTGATTTTTAATAAATATATGAATTTTAGATTTATTCTCTAATAATTTTTTTTGTTGTTTTTGCTTTATGATAAAATAATTTTTTTATTTTTACTCTTTGCTACTTTTTTTTAATCCTAATAAATTAATGAATTTGATATTGTTTCCTGATGAAAAAAATTATTTGTTATTAATTTCTTTAAAAATAATAATAATAAATTAAAAATTATCAAAAAATAAATATAAAATTCATTAATTTATGATAGACCAAAAGAATATCAAAGATAAAAAATAAGATTATTATTTTATTAGGGATACAATGCAAACTTTTATTTATTAAAATCAAACATAGAATTAAGTATTTATTAAGGATAAAAAATAAAAAATATATTTATACTTTTACAAATAAACATTGTACCTAATTAGCATTCAATTGGCATCTATATAATCACCCTCCCCCGTTCCACCTTCCACAAATCAAAACATTCTTTGCAATATCAACTTCAAATTCATTTGCAATTTAGCAGCAAAGCAATCTATAGCCTTCGATTACCAACATGAAAATGAAGCAAACTCTCTTGTTCTCACTCCTACTACTTGCCCCCTTTTTCTCAATCACCACTTTAGCTCAATCACCAGCTTCAGCCCCCAAAGCCCCAGCAAAACCTGCACCTTCAAAACCTGCTCCCGCCACACCGGCTCCAGCGCCCGCAAAACCATTAGTCCCTTCATTACCCCAGTCACCCTCTTCAGGTGTTGATTCTTCTGGCAGCCAAGACATTGTGAAGATCCTAAGGAAGGCCAAGTCATTCAACACTCTAATCCGGTTGCTGAAAACCACCCAAATCATCAACCAAGTGAATGCTCAACTTGTGACCTCGAAAAACGGAGGCTTAACCATCCTTGCACCAGATGATGGTGCATTTTCAGATCTCAAAGCAGGTTACTTCAACTCCCTTGGAGATAGGCAACAAAAAGCACTGATACAGTATCATGTTCTTCCCGTTTATGTGTCCAGCTCCAACTTTGATGCTCTGAGCAACCCTGTGCTGACATTGGCCAGTGACAGCCCCACTGGATATCAGCTAAACGTGACAGCATATGGTAACAGTGTGAACATATCAACTGGGGTGGTGAATGCAACACTCACAGGCATTGTGTACACTGATAAGACACTTGCCATATATCATGTGGACAAGGTGCTCATTCCTTTGGACTTCTCTAAGCCTAAGCCTACAGCTCTAGCACCATCTGTGGCCAAGGCACCCAAAGCTGATAAGGAGAACTCTTCAGCAGAAGATGAGGACCAGGCTCAAGCAGCCAAGGACAGCTCCGGTGCCATAAGTATATTGAGCACTCAAGGGATAACCTTGGTGTCCTTTGGAGTTGCTCTTCTTGCAGCAGCAGCTACAATGTCGTTTTGATTTTGAAGAACATCCCTTTCTCCAAGTTTCTCATATGTTTTGAGGACAAGCACGCAACTGTTGTGGAGTTCTGTTTATGTTGTTTTCTTCTTGAGCTGTGTATTGAGTAGGAAAGTGGTGTCTGTGAGTTATGTGAACCTTTGTTCTGTTCTTGTTTTATCATCAAGCGAAAAAATATGTGATTGTTTTATTTGTCAAAGACAAAAGGATTATCTGCTTGTTTTTATGCTTTTCAGTTATATGCACCGCTGGGAATCTTCTTCCTCTTCCTCGTCTATGGGTAGCATCAATTGCAGTCTAGCTAATTTGTTGAAACTGAGACCCGGGGGAAGCATATTAGTCTCGAAAATATGTATAACTATGAAATAATAATAATAATAATAATATTTTTTAATTTTACTAGACTAAATCCGTTGAAACCTAACGTAAAGCTTTATAAATTTATATCTAATTTTTAAAGAAAAATAAGATTATGTTATATAAAACTAGGTAAAAAGTTAGTTAGAAACTAAAAAACTAGTTGATAGCTGAAAATTGAAAAACTAACTTATTAAATTAAAAATATTTGATAAAATTAAATTAAAATGATCAAAGATAATAAAATTATAATTTATTTAAAAAATCAACAAGAAAATATATCAAAAATAAAATAAAATAAAATACAAAAAGATAGAATTTATTTTAAAAAATACTATGTCAAATAACGTTTAAAAAAATATTAAAAACTATTGAAAATTTATTAAAAAAATCTTATTTATCATATATATAAATAAAATTTTTAGTTAATAAAAAAATTAAAAATTGAACTCACCAAAGAAAAACTTTAGCAATTAAGCATTTCAAAATGTTTCTATCAATTAATACAATTAATCTTTTTAAAAATTTGAAATGTTTGCTACGCATGACTTGTCTTTTGCATTTATTAAAGATATCTCCATTAATTCTCTTTTTCTTTATTTATCTATTAGCTAGGTGATTTGTCATTTGAAGAATGTAAAAATATGTGAAACAACCAAGGCTTTTCACTTGATGGCTTATAATAAGTTGACAATACACTAAACTATCTAACCTAAACTACTCTTTACTTCACACAAATAATATTAAAAGTAAATAGTAATTAGGTATTTCCTGAATCGGCTTTATTTAGTTGTCTTTACTCTCGTCTTGGACGCCTAGCATTTTTTTTTATAAAAAAATATGCATGTTAAATAATGAATACGAATAATTTAGCATTAAATAGGTTATAGGAAAAATAGTGCTTCTCCTATTAAAAATACAACCGTTATGTGTGAATGATACGCCGAAAATTGTTAAGGGAAAAACATAATCTTACAAGTAAATAAAGTAATTGAAGGTGCACTTATACACATCCTCAAAAAATCCACTTCATTATAAGTCTTTAGATTAAGAATTTGAGGAATTATATTTATATAATGTTACTATACAAAAATTTATACAGTAAAAAAAGAAAAAGAAAACGTGAGACAGAATATGTCATATATAGATATAAAAAAAAATCAAACTAAAGAAATTATTGTAAAATTTGTTATATGAATAATATATTCTCCAAAAAAAATTTGCATTTTTAATATTATTATGTTTTGGGATGATATAATCAAATGGAGAGATATAGGTGGTATGACAGAATTCAGGTACATGATTAGGCCCTCCATCCTTACCTGAATCTCTCTCAGATAACGCCACTTAAGATTGCTACCATATTGGGTTTTTGCTACCCCTACTTGATGGAACTTCTAAACCAATATACAGACTCATCGTCCCCTTTCCACCTATATTTTATCCCATGCATCCAACTGATTGCAACAATGATGTGAAAGCAAATAGTTCCCATGCATATGCATATGTACACTTTAAAATACCTTGGGTTCAAAATATATCCCCTGCCTCACCACTTATCACACTATGATGTGCCACCTTTCCGTGACTAGCAAAGGAGATTTGTTCTTTAATTTACAACTAGGTATATCTAGCTTTCCAACCAAATCATTGCACCTTCCAATCATTGATGATATCATTCCCTTCCTTCCAGCCTCTAAAATATATAAAAGGCAACCCCTTCTCCCACTCTCTCTCACATCCCCAAGCACTCCAAATTAAGCAGTGTAGTAGTCTAAAAAAAAAAAAAAAATCCCACACACTTATCATTAACCCTAGCCAAAACCCTAGAAATGATGATCATGCAAAAAACACGATCTCTTATTATTCCCCCCACAATTCTAATAATAGCTCTATTCTACACCACTTCAGCCCAACTCTCACCCATTCAACCCCCCACAACATCACCCTCACCCCCACTATCCCAACCCTCCCCGCCGTCTCCGGCACTTCCCTCGCAGCCGGCGACCGCGCCGGCTCCAGGATTCAACACTGTGCCTCTTGTCCCAGTAACCCCAAGTGGGGCCCCCACACCCACCACCATCATCCCGAAGGGCCCCACCATTGACATAATCCAAATCCTAAGAAAAGCCAAAAGGTTCTCCGTCCTCACTCGCCTCTTAAAAACCACACAACTCATCAACCAACTCAACTCACAGCTCGTAACTTCAAGCTCAGGAGGGTTAACCCTCTTTGCACCCGAAGACAGTGCTTTCTCCAAACTCAAAGCAGGGTTCCTAAACTCTCTCACTGATAGGCAAAAGGTGGAGCTCTTACAGTTCCACACTCTCTCTTCCTGCATTTCCATCTCAAACTTTGATACCCTCACGAACCCGGTTCAAACGCAGGCCGGTGATGACTCTCAGAGGCTGCAACTGAACGTCACCACTTACGGCGGCAGCCAGGTCAGCATGGCCACTGGCGCCGTCAACGCCTCCGTCACCGGAACCGTTTACTCCGACAACAAGTTGGCCATATACCAGGTGGACAAGGTGCTTCTCCCTCTTGACCTAGTGCTGCCAAGCAAGGCGCCGGCTCCGGCACCGGCGTTGGCGAAAAAGGGGTTGCCGAAAGCTGATAAGGGGAATTCCACCGCGTCGGACGATGGAGCTGCCGGCGGTGATGATGAAAGCGACGGGAAGGCCTTGCCGGCGGGTGTTTCTGCTGGTTGTTCGATGAAGTGGGTGAATAATGTTTTTGTTATTGGGGTAGTGGGTTTGGTTAGTGGAGTTTTGATGTAAGGTGAGTGTGCATGGATAAAGGGATTCCATAATTTTTGTTGTGCTTTTGTGAGTAATATATGTAAAATTCCACGTGCTTGGGGATCTGGTTTGTCGGTAGAGGGTAGCTGAAACTGTATCCATGCATGCATGCCATGCTGGGTTTCTTTTACTATGTTTCTTTTTTTTTTTTTGATAAATTGTGCTTTGTGTTAATTAATTGATTTTTCTGGCTTTGCAACCGGATTTATAAAAGAAAAAGATTCTGTATATATTGTTTTTCTTTTCAAAATGTGTATTAATTAATTGAAGATGGTTTATTAATTTGCTGCTGAAAAGTAACTAACGAGCATGTTCAATTAGTAGTTATGATTGTCTGATATGTAACTAATTGGATACATGGTGCATGATATTTTCTTGTTTAGATCGAGGAGGTCGATCATAAATTTTATACTCCTACAAATTATATAACAGCTAGACATGACTAATGATTAACAAAGTATATTGGATTTCATTGCAGTTCAAAATTAACTCGGTGGTATTCCTATTTAACTCTAGCTAATAAGATTGACTTATGAATAGAATGAAATAAGAAAGAACATGATATGCATGAACTCAAAAAGAGTTACATTTTCATATAGTAGAGAATATTTTTTTTCCCTTCCCAATCTATTCATATTCAAAGGTTAATTTGAATCTTAAGTAATACGAATCAAATAAGTTATCTAAAGAAATATAGAAAATATGATAAGGAGAAATTCTTAAGATTTGAAGTAAATTGAATTCCTTATCACTTAAATTCACATTTGTTAATTACACATTAGAATAATTTACGTACCAGAAAAAGTTATATATAGTATGATTTATGTGTTAATCAATAATTTACATAAAAATATACCATACCGCAAGAATATATAATATGAATTAATATAAGCATGCATCATTATTCTATTTTTTTAGTTAAAACTCCTACTTTATATATCAAACTAACACACAAATATCAATGGATGTATATAAAAACGTGTAAAATTTAAATTAAAAAAGTATTTAATAAAAATTAATTAAATAATAAAAATTGTTTCATCGATAATAAATAAAATACAGGTATAATAAGTTTTGGAATTTTTTAATTTTTAAGAAAAACTTAATAATTAATAAATATGGTTTTATTCTTCATTTATAAACTTATTGTTATATTAATGTTAAGGAAAGAAATTTGAGTGTCAATTTTAAAACAATAAAATCTCTTTTGACATGCATAACGAATAAAAAAACTCACACACAAGCTAGGTTCAAAAGACACGTTACAAAAAAGAAATACATGCGTGTATAGCTATAAAAAATAAAATTGAAAAGACATACATGATTTAAAATAATTTTTTAAAAAATCTATAATATGATATTATGTGGAAATGGATATTTTTACTTTTTATTTTGGGTTGAAACTTGAAAGATGCATGTTACGTACAGAACAGAAATAAGATTAAGCACGAATGCATACAGATGCCCGAAAGCAGTCAAAACTGGGTTAAACAGGGAGCCAGCCCAAGAATGAACAGTACGAGTGTTGCACCATAATAAGTTCAGATCATCCTTCCATAGATATGCAAGTACTAGACTACTAGTACAATTTACAAAGTGCAAACACAATTAATTCCACAATTGGAATAGATAACCATCAAAACTGTGAATAATAATAATAATAATAATAATAATAATAATAATAATAATAATAATAATAATAATAATAATAATAATAATAAGAGATCGATAACCATAAAAACTTGAAACTGAAAAGCAAATTTTTATGAACTCTTGGCTTTCGGCCTATGAGCTAGTCCAAAATATATCTTGGCTTGGATCAATTTATTGTTTGGTAGCTCAATTACATTTTATATGTTTTATTATTTTGTCCACAAAACACATTCTCTCAACTTCATTACCTAGCTAATTCGTTTTTTTTTTTAGAAACATGACTGATTACTTTTAATAAAATATCAAAAATATTCTTAAAAATGAATTGTAAATTTTTTTTAGATTTTTTTTTTATGTGGTAGCAGTTTTAGTAAAATCAGTTGTTCAATGAATAGATATCAGTACGTATGACTATATAACTACAACTGCAATCAGGAAAGAAAAAAAAAAAAGAGAAATCATCAACAACAAAATTATAACTACAATAGCATTTGAAGTAATTAAGTACTTTTGTCGGGGGGAAAGTAAAGCGTACTTTTTAAAAAAATACTACTACATACATAAATTCATCTTTTAGGTTATTATATTCGCTGAAATATTCCTATTCTACTACTTATATTGTGGTTGCACTTAGTCGCTTTCTTACATATATACTTATTTTTACTACTACTTTAGAAGATCATGCAGCAAGCTATATGGAGATTTTATTGCATAAAAGATTTCTCAGTTGCCATTTCAATCCCCTACATCTCTCACGTATCTATCAAGAACACATTTGAAATCTCAAACTCCCACACACCACTGTTCTGTTTAGAGAACAAAAGGCTTTGGTCCAAAAGCCATCGACACATTTTTCAGTCCCTGAAGAGGCAAAGCATGTACTGCTAGCTAGTTTAAGCAACTCCCTCCATTTTAATTCTTAGCGGTCAAGTAATAAAAACACATTGAATGGAGAGGACATGTTACTAGTTAGAGATTATTATTACTTTATTATCATTTTTATTATTTAAAAAAAATGTAAAAGTAGTACCATTTTTAAAACCCATTTGAAAGTTTAGTTGCCTTCGCCCTGGGTGGGTATTTGAAAGGGTGACTTTATGTGTTCATTCTAAGAGCAAGAAATATTAGGGTACTTCCAGTATTAGGAGCTTATATGAATTTTTTTAGTAACTTTTGGTAGATCATCTTTTAAGATATGGTTGCTCATATAAGATGCTCAATTAGAAAAAAAAAGTAAGAAATGATACAATGTCAAATAAAGAACTCCTCCTAAAATGACCTTATATTGTTTACTTGTCGTACTTAATTAATTATTAAGAAAGAATTTGTGTTTTGTTTATGACTTGAAATTTCCGTGGTCGGTCCTTTTAATTATTTGTCACAAAAGCAGCAGGCGAAAATTAGTGCTTTTGCTAAAAATTGTAGGCGCTTTTATTTTTTATCAATCCTACATAAAGGTATTCCACACGTTTTTTACTTTCTTTCACACAAACCAACAAATTAAGCAGAGCAAAAGTCTAGATCTTCCAACATTTCCCACTTGGCAAGCGAATTAAGATAGAAATGCATATTTCACAAGCATGTACTTTTTATCCCCTTTTTTCATGTATCTCCATATTTTTATAAGTGTGATACTCTATTTCTGTTTTTTTTTTTTTTTATAAAAAAAAGAAGAAGAAACGGCCAATTATATATATATATATATATATATAATGTCTTTAAATATCTAGCCTTTTTTAATTAATTAATAAATTATCTAGCCTTTGTTCTTTGTTAAAAAAATGTGATGTAATTCACGCATAACTTGCCTATCTAGTGTATGTTCATATAATCATGTAGGTTAAGGTTCTAAGAAATTATATATGATACAAATTCAAAACCAAAGTTGAAGTAGGTGTTTGATTCTGCCTTGCCTCTTAATTTCATATGTGCGTTTTAGATACGATACCAAACATACACGAAATGACAACATGAATTTTATGTTATAAAAGATTTTTACCATTTAAATCATATCAATAGATCCATGTCATTTGCAGTAGTACATCGATGTATCTATTTTTAAATAGAAATAAAATCAAAGAAGGTGTATCAAATATTAATAGTTAAATAGCTCTTTTCCTTCATTAAGGTTTTTATTTTTCTTGGCATTATTTTGCCGTTCAAGTTCAAGAGACTTAGATTACTATGATATATTCATAATCTTTAAAATTACTATTATTAATTGAAATTAATAATTTATTTTTTATTAAATGCATTTTCTTTAATATAATATTAAAATTAAAATAAATTTGACAATTTTTTCTTTAGAACTGATACGTATTTAGGGTAAAGTTTTTTTTAATATTGACTTTATGCACATTTAATCTAATTTTAAGAGAAATATGTTCTTATAATTTTAAATGATAATTTGAGTGTGTGCTTAGTTGATTATTTTTTTTATAAAAAATATCAATTTGTAAGATTTTTTTTAATGTAAATTATTTATGTAAAGAAACGTGACACAAGCACTAAAAAAAAAATTCATCCTTAAATAATTAGTTTAATTAAAATACTTTTTTTTTACCAAATCTTTATTATTAATTGTTTTGAAAAAGGACATCACACCCTCCTTCACTTTGCAAATTGCAAATGAAAGTCAAAACCCAAACAATCTGCATAAACCTAACTACTAGGGAGATAGATACCCAATTTCATATTGTTAACTATTCCCATTTCACAAATTCTGACCACTCCTAAGTCTCAGGGCCAGGTCTTATCAAGAACCCCAAAACTGCACTGGACTGCAGAATCTAATTTTCAATTTCCAACCAAACCCTGCTTATTTTTCAGACCAAAGGTTAAAAAAAAAAAAAAAAAAAAAAAAAAAAAAAAAAAAAAAAAAAAAAAAAAAAAAAAAAAAAAAAAAAAAAAAAAAAAAAAAAAAAAAAAAAAAAAAAAAAAAACCTCCATTCAGTCTTCATCCTCGTATCCCTCTCTCATGACCATTATCATCTTCCTTCCTCTTACAGTTACAGCAAAGTTAAACAATTAAAAAAAACAAAAATAATTAAATGGACCATAATCTTCTGACGGCTGCATTGAATTGAATTTCCTAGAGAGAGAAAATGATGGAAAAAATTAATTAATTATTTATTACCCGAAAACAAACAAAAAAGTCTTTGGAAATTCAGTCCCTCTGTTCCCACCTTTTTCTCACGCGCATTCGGCCGAAATTATTAGCATAATCTAATCCTAACTTCATCTCTTGTTTTCTTCATTTGCTAATGCTGACTTCTTTAAACCCTTCAAATTTTCCACCGCGAAACTGTTTCATAGCATGCCACCACCGTTTCCACACACATATCTCCCAGCCTTCGAAATTTCTCTCCTTTCCTTGGGGGAACTGCTTCGTTACTGAAACTATCATCTGGGTCGCGAAGATTTTTTGGAAAAAAAAAAAAAGAAAAATAATAATCTCCGATGGCTTCGGCGGCTATCTTCTCGTCGCTACGGCGGCGCCGGTCGCCATCTCTGGAGGCGTTTCTGGCGCCGGTCGGCCTCTCCGACGTGGCGTTGCTGCAGACTCTCATCTCCGTCGCCGGCGACATCGCGTCCTGCTTCTCCGGCCACCGGTTCCCCTTCCAGCGCCGGAACTCGCGGGCCCTCATCGGAAAAGTTGAGATTTTCCTGTCAATGTTGGAGTGTCTGAGAGACTCCGCCACCGCCGGAGCTCTTCCCCCAACGGCGGTGCTGTGCTTAAAGGAGCTCTATCTGCTTCTATATCGGTCAAAGATTCTTCTTGATTACTGTGCCCAATCGAGCAAGTTGTGGCTTCTGCTTCAGAATCATTGTGTTTCTGGTCACTTCCACGATTTGAGCCAAGAATTTTCGACCCTTTTGGATGTTTTTCCCGTTGGGGAAGTTGGCCTTAGTGATGATGTTAGGGAACAGATTGAGTTGTTGCAGAGACAGTCCAAAAGGGCTAAGTTGTTCATAGATAATAAAGATGATGTTCTTAGGATAAGATTCTTTTGGTTTCTTGATGAGTTTGAGAGTGGGAGGGTTCCTGATTCTAAGGATTTGAGGTGTTTCTTTGTGGATAAATTGAGGATTCTTGATGGTAAGAGTTGTAGGGTGGAGGTTGAAGCCTTGGAGGAGCAGATTGTGAACCATGAGGGTGATGTTGAGCCTACAGTTCCTGTGCTTAATGGGATGGTGGCTATCACAAGGTATTGCAGGTTTCTGTTGTTTGGGTTTGAGGAAGAATTGGAAATTGAGATTCAAAAGAAGGGGGCGAAGAGGTTGATTACACTGGAAATTGCTGAAACGTTATTGACTGTTCCTAAGGAGTTCTGTTGTCCTATATCATTGGATTTGATGTGTGATCCTGTGATAATTTCAACAGGTCAAACTTATGATAGGAGGTCTATATGGAGGTGGATGGAGGAAGGGCATTGTACGTGTCCAAAAACGGGGCAATTGGTTTCTCATAATAGGCTTGTTCCTAATCGTGCTCTTAGGAATTTGATTATGCAGTGGTGCAGTGCACATGGATTACCCTATGATCCACCTGAGGGGGTTGATGCATCTGTTGAGATGTTTGTATCAGCTTGTCCCTCCAAAGCTTCCCTCGAAGCTAACCGAGGGACGGCCGCGCTTCTCATTCAGCAGCTTGCGGATGGGTCGCAAGCTGCAAAGACTGTGGCTGCTAGGGAGATAAGATTGCTGGCCAAAACTGGAAAGGAAAACCGTGCCTTCATCGCGCAAGCCGGGGCAATTCCTCATCTTAGGAACTTGCTTTCCTCTCCTAATGCTGTTGCACAGGAGAATTCTGTGACTGCACTGCTCAACCTATCCATTTTTGAAAGAAATAAAAGCATGATAATGGAGGAGGAAGGGTGTTTGGGATCAATAGTTGAGGTGTTGCGATTCGGGCACACCACAGAGGCAAGGGAGAATGCTGCAGCAACATTGTTCAGCCTCTCTGCTGTCCATGATTATAAGAAACGAATTGCGGACAATGTGGGAGCTGTTGAAGCACTGGCTTGGTTGTTGCAAGAGGGGACTCAAAGAGGAAAGAAGGATGCTGTCACAGCATTGTTTAATCTCTCCACTCACACTGAGAATTGTTTGAGAATGATAGAGGCAGGGGCGGTGAAAGCTATGGTTGTGGCTTTGGGGAATGAAGGAGTTGCTGAGGAAGCAGCTGGTGCCTTGGTCTTGATTGTTCGGCAGCCAGTTGGTGCCATGGCGGTGGTGAGGGAGGAAACAGCGGTAGCTGGATTGATAGGAATGATGCGTGGTGGAACGCCGAGAGGTAAAGAGAATGCAGTTGCAGCATTGTTGGAGCTGTGCAGGAGTGGAGGTGCAGCTGCAACTCAAAGAGTAGTTAGGGTGCCGGCTTTGGCCGGATTGCTTCAAACCTTGCTCTTTACTGGTACAAAGAGGGCAAGAAGAAAGGCAGCCTCACTTGCTAGAGTGTTTCAGAGACGTGAAAATGCATCTCTACATTATGCTGGATTAGGTGTAGGTTATGCATTTGCTAGCGATTCAGCTTCAACCAGGAATACTGCAACCTTTGTGAGTGATGTTTCACTTCCAATGTCCATTTCTGTTTCTGTTTTATAGTGGTAATACTCATTCCCATGTTTATTGTGTTCCCGATTTTTGTTGTAACTCTTTTGATTCTTTCATTGAAATTTAAAGTCATCAAGTATAGGAATACCAGATATATGTATTCTAAGACTAAGAGGATGATGTGTTGTTGAGCAATTAGCTTCAACCCATCTGTAATCAGTTATTGCAAGAAAGAATACAAAATGTTCTAAAGTGGAATTATGACACCATTTCAGGCGTCCTATTTCTTCTGTGCTTTACTCCTGTTGGCCATCACTGCTGATTCATTGGAATTTTATGAGTAATGCTACTTCTTTTATATGTATGATTCATGCTCCATTTATGTTTAATTCATACAATTTAAACTTGTTTTGTTAAATTTACATGGAGTCAAACTGTTTGCCATTGTGCACAATTTGTTCCTTGAATACTTGTGTAAACAGCATTTTTCTTTCCTTTCTATTTTACTATAGTAACGATACATTCAGGATATAAAAACTTGCATTTTGCCAATGAGGGTTACTGGTGGTTTTTTTATTGGTAGGTAATTTATATGTCGACTTTCTTGTTAACAAAGTTTTTTATTTGAGCCCGGAAAAAGGTGTAACAAAATTTAAACTGATTTACACCGCGGGAAAGTGTTTGAACGTTAAGATAGTTTAGTTTGTTATAACTTTATCTAGTTGTCAGATCACAGATCTCGTCTTTGCATAAAGCGTGGTAGAATAAATTCTCTTAGTTCTCATGTTTTCAGTCATCAAATTTTTTAGTTTTCACTTCAAATACCGTTTGTTGTGTCTAAGATTTCAATGTGAGTTAGCCTCAAGAGGGTAGCATGCACGATTATTCGGTGTTAAAATTGTCCGCTAATTAATTATGCCCGGTGAAGTATTCGAATGTTCTATTATTTGGACGCTATGATAACACTAACTTTTCTGCCTAACATGTTAGAACGAATGTGGATCACACAAGACATGCTCTTTCATTTTGACTCTTCCTTACTTTGTTCCATTCCTATGTGCTAGGAAAACAAAAACATATATGAATGTGTCGTCATAATGGGTAGGTATCTTAAAAGATTCTTAAGCATATCATATGAAGATAGTGAGAAAAGGCTAAGGCAATTCAAAGATGAGTGCTATTTTTGGAGATTAAAGTACTTGCTTGCTTCCATAGAGCGGTAGAGGATGATGTGCCTAACATATTCTTCTTCCGCATAATGGCACGTATGATCTGACATGAGGGTCGCCAAAGGAGGCGCAATTTGATTTGTTTCGATTAGATTAATAGATTATTGTCACTGGTTGATGGCAGCACAATAATAACAAACTAATTCTACAATTCTTTATATAATGACATTAAGAAATAAGAAGAATATGAAGAAAAATTGAATGCTGCTGGTTCCATTGGGTTAAACAAGAAAAAAGCTTTTCTAGAAAATTAGCTTCATGAGTTTTTTTTTTTTTTCTTTCTTATATTCAAATTTCAAGATTTAATGATAATATAATTTATTACTTAAGAAATTTTATGTTTAAAAAATTGAAGTTTAAAAAATTATGGAATAATTAAATAATTATAATTTTTAATTTATTTCAATTTAAAATAAGTTTTAAGCTCTAATAAGGTTAGACCAAACAATATTTGGTTTCTTTTAGTTTTACTTTCTATTCCCACAACTTTTAATTCCTTCTAATTACCTATAATTTTGACAGCAAAAGAAGGAGAGAAAAACCAATTTTGTGATTTCTGATAATTATACGTTCCTTTCCTCATTAAAGTAGTTGAACGAATCCAATCCTCGAATTATGTTTCAAAGTGGTCCAAAAAGCATAGAAAATAATGGTTGTTATGATAACTTGTTTCTATAATTTTTAATGCAATGGTCAAAGCCACTCTTGACCGCAGTATCCGAAGCTGTTTGTCAATACTCAATCGTTTCCATGAACCTCTCTGAAGAAAGCAAAGTTGCAAGTACTACACGCACGTTCATGCTTCGTTGCTTAGGCCAATTCCATTATATGAATATTCTTCATAGTGGAGGCACATTCAGTGCACACATTTAAAAAACAATTAATTAGAGGTTTTGTGAGACAGTTTTGTTTGAGACATGATGGTAGTCAAGCTTATCTTGTTTGATATGATGCGGTTGAATTGCTAATGATGACAATAACACTATGATTCTCAATTGCTTCGTTCCAATCCACCATATATTTACAGTCCAAGAAGTAGCACAAGTTAGTGTCTTGGGTCCTCATTATTTTCTCCATTTGGTGGTTGTGTAAGAATATTTTTTTACAGTGATTTGTCACTAATATAGTAATATTGCCCCTTATTGACATGACGTATTAAGACTTAATAGACTGCGTATTGTGTCGTTAGGTTTCTAGTTAATTAATAGACAGTGACAAGAGAGTTTTTTTTTTTTTTTTTTTTTAATTTTTTTAAGAAAATAAAACAAGAGAGTTTGTTTAAGGTTTAGAGTAAAATTTTGAAC
>PYAF01000779.1:141976-154340 GCA_007407185.1 Glycine tomentella
CCCTTTTTAAGATCTCAAAATAAGATTCATCATTAAAAAAAAATATATAAAAATTATTAAAAAATATTCAATTTTACGATTGCACAGTAGAATTTAATCCTAATTTGAAACCTACAATTGTTATAAATACTTTCTTATTTGTTCATTGAAAAACGCACCACAACTAGAAGAACACAGGACTTTGGTCCTTAAAAACGTTTTTTTTTCCTCCTGTAATAATGATATAAATGTCATGTTATTTTAGTGTAACTCCTAATTTTTTTTCCACAGATCTAACTCCTATTTTCATAAACTAATTTTATAGGTAAAAAATTGTGCCTTTATGCTTAATTTGATGGATAAATTATACTAATCCCTTTATACCTTTATTTTTTTTTTCTTCAATTTTTCTATTCATTAAACCCTTTCGCATTTTTTTAATTAAATTAATTTACGGTCCTTGAAATTTCTACACTAAAAATTAATTTCCATGCACTAACAGCACCCGTTCAATTCAAAACACGAGAGAAATAAAATCTCAACCAATCAACAATTTCAAACAATCAATTGAACAAGTTAACAAGGTTGAGAGAAGAAAGAAATATTTCGGGTGAACAACATGCAAAAAGAGAAGGACGAATCTCAATGCCTCACTAGACTAGATCCAACGATCATTCCTTCCTTAACCTAAAGAAGCTTCGGTGATTCCACGTAGGTTGTTGCTTCCTGCACCTTCAAGCTGCTTCCTACATCCTTTTCAGAATGTTTTTTATTTTTTTTTTACCTATCAAAATTTGTGGAAGTCAAAATCTGTAATCATTTTGAAATATAATTTTATATTTCGGATGTCAAAAAGAGGTGCACGAAACAACAGCCTTCCACCTAACTCAAGTTGGGCCATTGGGTGTCCTACACGAACCTAGGAAAAGAAAGAAACATAACATATGACCCATGGGCAAAAAGGATGAGAAGCCAGCCCATTAGGAAAAACAAAACCTGAGCAAAGATGGGTGTTCAATTACTAATGATCTGTTTTCAATTAGTTACATGCTCGAGAGAATAAAAATTTCAAATGAAAGCATAACTGTAATATGACCCCTATATGCATATTGATTGGGTTTCGGCAATTCGAACTCCAATGTCTAATATCACAACTACGAATGTGAAATTAAGTTGACTTGACGAGCCAAAAGACGTAGCTTAAAATAGCTATGGCTTAAAAAATTCTTGCTAAAGCAAGGGGAATATATTCACGGGGAAGTGAAAAAAAAAAAAAATAGACCCCTTTGCTATGTTTAATGATATAATTGGGAAGAGGTGCAAAGAGAAGCTTCCCTTCTTAAGCAACAAAACCGGTAGAAGGAATTGGACTTATTGTAAATCTTCCTATTCAAATGATTAGTTGAAACATAATTATTGAGAAATTCAGTTAAACAAGGAAAAAGGAGTTGCAGTTTTCTTCCTTTATATATTGTAATAATACCCCTTTTCTCTTGCATTATCAAATGCATACATGTCATTTCATGCAATAATATGGAAATGATGAAAAATTCTTTTTCGATTCAAGTTAATAAGAAATGACTAGATCACGTCAGAATGAAAAAAGAAGAATGGGATTTATTGTGAGTTGAAGGAATTATTGTGTAAGCGTGAAAACTAAATAAGTTGGAGTTCATGGTTTGGGCCAATTATAAAAACCGGCAACCGAAGAATCAATTTGATGACCTCTTTTGTTGACAAAATACAACACAACCAAATTAGAATTTCATAACTAACCGAATATTTAATTTATCTACCCTATGCCTTTTTTGGTCTTATACCTTGCTTGGAAAAGAAGGCTCCCCTGTTGACCTTAAGAACCTTATTTCTTGTGTTGGACCTTAATAGCTCATACATCATAATTTGGAGGAGACAAGCAGAATCTCGTGATATAATAACTGCTATGACAAGGGACCATTTGCTAAAATGGTAGATGTTGTGTCAAGTTTCTTTTGCATAATCACATCAATTTCTCTTCTAAAATACTTCATATATAATGTCGGCACAGAAGTTCACAGAGGATCAATATTATCCTTCATAATTGTTGAAGAGGGAGCCCACGCCATTTGGATTGACACTGTTACGTTTATCTATTTTTGATATGTGTATTCTAAGTAGAACAATATGCTCAAAACTCTATATATTTTTTTAATTATTTATTAGAAAATCAGAAGTATATAAATCAAAGATAAAAACTGTAAACATAAATACAAGTAAAAAAAAAATGTTACTGCAAGGCATATTTTTGTGCAAGACGATCAATAACACTTAGTTACATTATGACTTTTTATCTTTATACAAAGAATGTTAAAATACGAAGACACTCAATATTACCAGGCAGAATGCCAATACTATGTCAGGGTTATATTACTATCAGATGTTCACTCGAAATATTATTGCACAAATATAAATAGCAAGAAGTTTTACCCAATGTTTATGATCAATGTTATAAATAGCAAGAGTATTAATAAAAGTAAAAGTTAAAATAAGAATTGCTTTTAGTACGGAATTTTTTTTAAGAATGCTCACGAATGAATTTATAAAGTAGAGTCTGCAAATTTCCTTTTATTTTCTCTCTCATGTATGGTTAACGCAATCAATGATAGATAAATTTTTAGATTCATCAATTTTTGTGAGAAAAATTCCGTACTAAATAGCACAATGGTGAATTGATTGTTTCAAACTATTAATTAGTGATCGAGTTATCGTTAAATAAAATCATATTTTTTCCTGAGTATTAAATAAAATAATATAATCAAATTGAAAATATACCTAATTTACTGTTTAACCCGTGGAACTAACCAACCAGATTTAATTTTCAGAACGTAAATTACAATTGTTACACGGTTGTACAAAGAGTCTTGGTAGTCATCCATCCCATTTTGAATGGATTGGGATGAAAAATAGAAAGATAGAGAAAAGAGAGAAAAAATAATAAATATAATAGATAATATAATAAAAAGGGAGGAGATAATAAAAAAATAGGATGAAAGAGAAAATGGATGTATAGGTAATTTTCTTTTTCTTATACAAATTATGTGAAAATAATTGTATTTTGAAAGAGAAAGAGTTAGGGTAAAATATAGCATATAGGAACATGTTTGATTTCTAGATTTCAATTTTGAACAACCAACATTTTAGTTGTTAAATTTCAAAAGCTTGTAAGATGGTTAAGAAATTAATTTATTGTTCTTGTGTGTTATAGGGTGTAAAATGGACTTCCTACGAGTTTATATTTATTGAAGAAAAAATTGATCCACATTTTACCGGAAACTATCGAAGGTTTGTTTGTATCCATATTTGATATGCTTCAATTTGAGTCTAAGAAGAGTCAAACATGATTTTTTTATTGATCATGATGTTTGACATTGTGTTGGAACTTGTAAAAATGATTCTAAATTTTTGACTAAAATTTATTCAAAGAATAAGAAGTAATTTTATTTGATACATGCATACTCTTAGTTAGACTTAAGTTATCTTGTTAGATATAATAAATGTGTGATTTTGTCTTTTTATCAATTTTTTGTTAATTATTTAATAGATTTTATTGTTATGATGCTAGATGATAATGTAAAAATTGATGTGATTCTAACAAGTATGTTGACATGATTTAATAGCATTTTTTATTTATCACAAGTGTGATATCAAAGAGATTATAACACTAATTAAGTCATATAATGTGTTAGGTGATATATCATCGATCCACTATTTTTTTTACAACAACATATCATTGTTTAAATTCACGCTAACAAAAATTGTTAAGTATCTAACAGAAAATTAACAAAGAAATTAAAATCATATAATTGTAAAATTTGAAGAATCTAATTTGTATAATTAAAATTTAAGAGATGAAAATCGCATAATTATAATACAGAGAAATTGTGCTATTAAACTAAAAGTGAAAGAGGCTATTGAGGAACAAGTACCCAAACACAATATTTATGATGGGACTATCGTGCAAAATTTGACAAAAACATGACATTTCGGTTGCCTATGAAAGGATCATTTTGCACGCCTAAACAGACAGGACTAAATTTGGAGCACCCCAACCACCAAACATTCTGCCTAATCGTAGTAGCAGTGTATGTAATGTACAAGCATGTGTGGCACAATAGTACTGTCCAATGAGTCTTTGACCGATAAGAAAAAAAAGTAGACAAACAAAACTGCAAATAAATAAAGCCAGGAAAGCAAAAGATGAGACAAGGATTTTGCTAGCCAGGAATGATAAGAGGAAACCCTCCCAGTTCATCACAATCCAAAAAGAAACTGATTTATTCTTTACTCTTCCTCCTTTTACTAATAGTGAAAAACAAAGTTAATATTCAAATGAACTGCAACATTCAGCTAAATAGGAAGTAACTGTTGTACAAAATGACATTTACAAATTACTGGTCTATAATGTTAAGTGTCCTTCAAATAAAAGCTCATACAATGACAATGTACCCGGCTCATAATAACCTATGAGCAACCTAATTTCTGGTTAACTGCTTCTATTACCGTGTTTGTGTGGGCCTAACAAAGTGGTCCACCCCTTGGCACAAATCTTTTTTTGAGTACAAACCAAAAAGCAGGAAAAGTGGCAAAAGTGGTCACAGGAATTGGGGCGGGTATCTCTTTTGAAAACATAGCAGAAAAAAATCCAGTAAGAAACCCACGTTCCTATTTAACAGCCTAACCGTCCCACTAACTGCTAGAACTCTCAAAACTCTCACTATGCACTTCACTTCTGCTCTTTATCTTCTCTGAAGACTAATAAAGCTTCACCACCAAACCAAGAGAGTTCCAAACACCAAAACTAACAAGAGAAAATTATGAAGTGGGGTGGGAAAAAACCTTCTCTTTCTTCTTCTTCAAGGCCTTCTTCTTTCATATCTCATGTATCTCCTTTTTCATGGCTTTCCAAGTTCAAGCAGATGAGAATCAACTCAGAGCAGCCAAAACCTGGCACGCTGAAGCAGAATGCAAGGCAAAATTCAACTCCATCTGATAATACTTCACCCCATTATGCTGATATAAATAGAGGAAGGTTTTATGGAGGGGATGATGATGAGGCTTTCTGGAGACTCTCATTTGGTGAAGAGGGTGGTAATGAGCATAGGAAAAGTGAAGAAGATATTCTGAAAGTGAAACCAGTAAAGTACAACTTGGATGCTGAACATGCCATTCCATCCTCAGGTGGACTGAATAATGCTAAGAGAAAAGGTAGTAGAAAAGAAGGCACTCAGAAGATGAAGCAGAAGGACACTACTGGAATCAGAGAAGAAACGAAATTTCTGAATGAAGCAGCAAAGAGTGTGAAGGAACTAGAATCCTTAAGGAGGAGATATGAGAGGAAAGCACAAAGAGTTTTGCAAGAGCAGCTCTTGAAACTGGAAAAGGCAGAAGAGGAAGCTGAGTTTGCATCAAGTTCATTCTTGGAAAATGATGTGCTGCAGTTTGAGTCACCAAGAACAATTTGCACACCAAGAAAGCATTTTTTTGTAGATTCAAAGGGTTCTGGCCTTGAAAGTTTCAGAGAAGCTCGTGTGTGTAGTCCTCAATTGGGTTCTGAGTGGCATAATTTGAAACAAAGTGAGGGGTTGAAATTGAAACCAAAGAGTAACCAACAAAGAAAATCTCTTCATGTGAGCAGAGAAAACCAGAGGAGGAAACCAAAGCACAACAACAAGGTTAGAGTGTATTCTCCAAGGATGGGTTCCAAGGTCGAAGTCCGCAAAATAAAGGCCATGGAAGAGAAGAAGAAAGCAAAACTGAAGATGAAGAAAGAAGACGAAATTGTGGAGGAAACAGAAGAAGGGTTAGATAGCTTTGCTGTGGTGCAATGTTCTTTGGATCCACAGAAGGATTTCAGAGATTCAATGATTGAGATGATCACAGAGAAACAGATCAGCGAGCCGGAAGAAATGGAAGATCTGTTAGCATGCTATCTGACTTTGAATTCCAGTGAGTACCATGATCTCATCATCCAAGTGTTCAGGCAAGTATGGTTGTGTATGAGCCAAGCCAGTTCGTGTATTCAATCAGACAAGCAATGTTGTTGTTGTGATTAACAACATAAATGTTTAGCTTGTAGGATAACATTGGCGGAAATTGTAAATAGTTAATCTTGTTCTAGTTATGCTTTATTACCTTCGATTGAATTTCTCTCTTCTCTTCACATCTTTTGTATAAAATTCAAGAGAAGTTGCATCAAGATCTCGACAAACTTCATACTTAATAAAAATAATAACTACCAGTAAGAGTTCTTACTTATTTGGGCATGTAAATCTATATAAGTATATAACTCTAAGTTGTTTACCCTCAAATCATGATTATTTTCTTGAAGTTAGGATGCCTGTAAGCTTGTAGCAATATGTTCACTCTTTACCATTAATGTAGGTTCTAGGGAAAGAAGTCTGAAGCACTGTTGATAGGTGAAACTTGAGGAAATAAGGAATAAAAAATTCCAAAAATAGAGAATACACATATAATACAAATAAGACATTGCTGCTATGCACATCAGCATGGTCCTAGACATTCACGTCAGTATAATACCCATAAGACATTGCCCATGCCGGTGGAAGAACTGTGGTTAAGTGAATGAACGGGAAAGGGGACTATTCTTCAATCCTTGTGATCAGTATTAGACACCATCAGATACCTTCAGCATGCATCTTATTCTGGCAAAACAAATAAAATAACCCATGAGAATGTGACAAATACTAATATTTTATTATGCTCAGTGATTTATCTGCATCCTTAACAATATATGGCTTTAAGATTAGTTTGGCTTAAATTTATAACTTAAAAATTAAATTCTATTAGTAATAGATTAAAATGTTGTGCTTGTCCTTTAAAAAAACAATGTTGTGCGTATAGGTTAATGAGTTGAATGTTAAAGGTAAATCTGGGCTTCTTTAACAAATGAACTTGAACTTTTGAAACATAGAATTTTTATTTTATTTATTTACTTATAAACTAAACAAGTTTCATGAGCAGGTTTCACTCATTGTAAGCCCTACACAAAAAATATCTAGACCATTATTCTACCGTCACATGGTTGAATAGGACCCGTGTAAGAATCTCTTCTTCCTTCTCCCTTTTTCATTGTGATATGTAATCCAAAACTTCCTACTTAAATAAATTAACGTGCCTCCCTTTGAAGACACCCGACACACTTCATTGAATCCTCTATGACATCTCAAACAACATATCTTAGTGACTGACTCATTCTTCATAAAGTTTCAGCTCTTGTAGTATTGATGAAAATGTCATCTAAGAGAAATGTTAGTTTTACTAATAAAGCTTCTTATAAACTCTCCAACTTTCATAAGTGGCAGCAGGCATGTTGGGAGGCACATTAGGTGAGGCCATCAAATGGAGTCATCGAGTGAGTGAAAAAATTTAAGAGTTTGTGAGATATCTTTATCACTAAGGTACCCTTTCTGATCATCCATATTAGGGATACATAAATTATACAACCTAGATATAATGCAAATACCATACATTTCTATTATTATAATCTCATCTACAGTATGGGGGAATTATTAGGAGACCGAAGTGTATATCCGAATACATTAATTTGTATTCTTTCTCTTGTTTAAAGACCCATCATCTAATTACTTTCAAGTGAAGCATTTAATGCCACATCTACACAATACCAAATTAGTTAATAACATAACAATATGTCCCAAGTTACAACGTACATATAAGATCAAAACAATTCTTAAAGTCAACTCGGTGGTTACTTGGGATACCTATAAAAAAGCACAAGTAATAAAGTTAACCTACCTGCTAGGGGCTTATAAACTGGTCATTCCACTTTAATCATGCTGCAGGTAGGCTTTACATGATCAAATTAATATTTTCATTTATTATTTTGGCATAGATTCATTCTATAGATGCATTTCCATATTGATAAATGAACATAAACAGAACTAGCTAGATGTAGAATTCAATAGATTTTAATCTAATCAATTAATAAAGCAATAAAGCTTTCTCCTGTAACATTGGTTTCATGAATATTGGATACTCATAGTCATAGCCTTGACTAGCCATCCCAAATCACGGATTTTTTTTTTTTGTTGGGTTAAAGGCAAAAGACTCATCTAGGACTATGGTTAGACTGCGGAAAAAGGATGGAATCAAATGATACTAAGTTCAATTATCTGGATTGTTAAAAAAGAAGATGAAATACATCCCCTTTTCCTTCCCTCCAATTCAGATAGCGATAATACTGAAATCATCTATTTTCATTATAGAATATTCAAATAATAAAATAGTAAATTTATTTTATTTCACTGCATTTTTCTTCTACCATATTCCATTCTGCTTTAAATTTATCATTGTATACCTAAACTTATAAACTTTATTTTTATTGTCCATTGTTTCTTGACGTGAGGAAATATAGGATCAGTGAGTTTTTATTTTAGCGGTGCACTATGTATATATGGAAGCAAGTGTAACTGGTAATTATACATGAAATTGCGAGGAACAAATAAATCATTACTAACATTTTTTTTTAAAAAAAAATTGGTCGATCTATACATATAGTTAATGATCGTTCACCATATCTAGGCACAAGAATCAAGAGCTCTTGCTTTTTATCCTATCCAAGATAGCTGCAGCCTGCAGTTGATGGATAAATTTAAATTTTGATGATTTTATTTTTTACTTTTTGACAGAAAAGTTTTGATGATATAAACATAAAAATTAGCAAGTTTGTTGCAATTTAAAGCCTTTTTTTCCTACATTACATAATAATGCAATGGCATATTGTCAAAACATTCCTATAGTACGTAGTTGTCGTGGTAACTCAACCGGTTTAACAATGGTTTGACGATTCATAAATTGATGCAGCGAAAGAAATTTAATACCAAGTAGATGAAAATTAAATGTAAATTTTAAAAAGATTTAAATTGTAATTTTCAAAGAAAATGTTTTAAAAATCTTAAATATTTTCAAAAGAAAAGGAAAACTTGCAACATAGAAAAACATTTGCATGTTACCAACCTAATGTCTTCAATCATTGATACAAGTACAAGCCACATTTCTGTATTTCCTTTCAAGAACAATTACATTGAGCATGCAATGGAATTCCTAAACACTACCACACTAGGTTTCTACAATCGGGAAGAATCACCCTTCTATGTAAAATGAAACAAGTTCAATTCTCAGTTTAAAAAAGACCTCAGATTAAAAGACAAATCCTCAGATTATTTCCACAGGAGAAAGGGAAAAAAAAAAAAAAATCAAATCTGTCCGTAGCATTTTAGGTGCCTTTTGCTCGTAAATTATATTGAACATGAACATTCCAATTAAATGAAGAGTTACATAGTATATTAAACAGTAATATAAATTATGGATTTAATTTGAATGCGCCATCAAAGTAACATAGTTTTACACCACCCTTCAATAATTTGCTGTCACAATATTTAATTAGTTTGACCACTCATGTATGCATTTAATTCCATGATGCGACAACACAACATCAAATGAAATTATAAATTCTTATTATACAAAGTAAGAGTACATCAAAATTAAACTTACATTGTTCAGTTAATGAGCAGTTTAAATTATGATATTTTGTTATTTTGTGTATATATTATGATATTCAACATACAATAATATATAAAGTAAAAGAGAAACTTGTATCATATTACTTTCTAACTGAGCTTACTCTTTAAGATAAATACATTGGACCAATAGAATAGGATCCAAGGTAAGATAAAATTATCATATCCCATCACCACAACAAATAACTAATTGGGGATAAGATATTTTATCTTTTATCTTATCTTAACTACCAACGGACCCTTATTAAAAAAATGCTTAATTAAACTCCTTAACTGAACATACATATGCAAACCATAATTTTGATAGAATATTTACCATGGTCTTTCTTCCCCTTTCTACAAACTAAATTTGAAATTAAAAGAAGGATGAATAACTAAATCCAGCAGCCAGTGGTAAAATTAAAGGCATTTAACATTCCATCGGCATTACAGCAGAGAATCAAAGCCCTGTGGCAGTGTGGCTTACAACATACCATTTCACCAGATATTGCATGGAACAAATTGAAGTAGAAGTACTATATTGCATTTCCTAAATGGGAAATCCTAGTTTCCACTTCAGGTAATCTCTCTAAATGCAATGCAATCAATAAATTCATGAAAACAACAGTCTATTCCATTCATGGGCACTAAGACATTCTCTAAAATACCATTGGTGTTCATAGTTTCAAATTATGGATGACATTTTTGTGGTTGAGGTAATGTCCACAGCAGCATCAGAACCACCCTGCAACTACAGGATGATTTCCATTCACAAAAAAAGGAGGCAAGCTGACAACCAAAGGATGGTCGGCAACAGAGGGTATCAGTTGGAAGCTTCTGTCATATGGTACAAGTAACATCAGGAAGCGATCTAAGGAAAAGAGAACAAATATAGACTTGAGATAACCATAACAAGGTTCTAATTTGAGGTCACGATTACCGTCATGGTCGCCATTGCAGTGCAGTATACAGTACAGAAGCTGCACGATATGGTCTAATATTTAAAGGCAAATTCTAACCAGCTAGCCATGCCCTTAGGGAACTGGTTAAGGAAGTAAAAAGGGAAAGTTTTTTATTAGAATGCATAAAAATGCATTTCCCTATTATTTTAAAATGCGCTCCCATATGATTTCCAATAAAATATTTCCCCTAATAAATTTTTGACCATTGCAAGACCCTAATTTAAAAAAGCTTAACCAAACGACAGTTCTGTACAGGCATAAATAGAACTAAAATAGACAAAAGAGCAGCATACTTAACTAATGAATCAATGAAGGATGCAACATTCATCCCACTCAAAATATGGAATATGTATCTATTGTAGAGAGAGAAAAAACTGTGCATACCTATATTTATTACATGTGATTATAGAACAGTACAAGCAAGAAGAATAATCAATTGCTACTAAGTTTTCTCTGCTTGACCAACATGCCCCATCTGTTCTGGAAGATTATTTGCATTTCGTTTGTTCCACCAAAATTTGTTAAGGTCGCCGGGTTTTCCTTCATTCTTTCTGCCATCATAATCCTTTCTTTCTGACAGCACTTCCTGTGTTTCTGATGCACCAGGATCCTCTGTCAAGAACTGCTCCCAGAATACATCATTAACACCACTTGCTGCAACAGTGGTTCCCGCAGGTTGTTCTTTTGATGCAACAGGCTCAGGAACAGCAGCTGTAGTTGGCTCAGAGTTCATGTCAATTCCAGGTGACTTAGGCCGAACTTCAACATCTAATTGCGCACAAGAAATAGATGGACTATCAGCACAACTTGTAGATTCATCCAAATCCATGTTTGACTGAATTTGAACGAAGGTGTCACCAATGTCATGTACAATAGCCTCCCAAAACGCTGTGGATGATTCAAGCTGATCCAGTCGCTCCACGTTTAATGTCAAGACAGTGGTATTGTCTGCATTTTCTCTTGGTAACATTTGGGAAGTTTCCATAGCATCTTCAACGCTAGCTTCATCATAAAAGTGGCCACTTCTTGGCAACCTTCGTTTTCTATCCAGGGTTTCTGTCAGAGGCAAGATATTTACAGAAATCACATGTTTCTGCAATACATGAGAAACAGAAGAAACCATCCTTTGTTGGTTTTGTTCCAACTTTTCCAACCAATCTTTTGAGCAATGTATTTGTATCTCATATGCCTGCCACTCATGCTGGTATTTCTGTAATTCCACGAGAAGTTGCTCTTTATCATGCTTAAGCTTCTCTATTTCATCAGTAAAACTCTGCCTTTCTGATTCCCCTAGTGGACCTTGTGCTTGGAGATTCTGCAAAGAATGGCTGTGAACCGGCTTCCGTCTATGGATGTTCTTCATAAGATGAGGTTGCCCTCTGACAAAGTCATCATTGGCAAATTCCCATTGTTCTGGGTCAACTTTTCTAAATCCCTGCTCAAGTAAAGAGGCTATCACTCAGTTTAAGAAACCAAAATCAGAATGGGGGCAACACATACAATACAACACAAAACAATTAGTATTCACATCAACAAGACCAAGATCAAATTTGCTTACATATGTGTTCAGCTGCCTGATGAAACTTGAGAAGTTGTTGTGCTTAAAGAATCTAGGCAGCAAATCCCTGGCAAATTCTGGGGGATTCCATACAATGAAACTCTTGCTAGTGACACTCCACGAAACAACTGAATCCGAGGAAGGATCATCCACCATCTCATAAGTCTTTGCCAGGAAAGGGGGCAGGGAATTTGAACTACCCTGTGCATCATCCATCACTCAAACCAAACCTCAATCAACCCTACTCACAAATCTCAACCTCCCCAATTCAAAACCCAATCACCAATGAA
>PYAF01000779.1:159621-202126 GCA_007407185.1 Glycine tomentella
GGGGGGGGGGGGGGGGGGGGGGGGGGGGGGGGGAACAAGTTTCACTAAAAACAGGCAAAAAAATTATCATATGTTTATTTTTCTTATTAAATTGGATGATAAAATGAACACTGTAGTCCCTTCCCCCATTGTACCTTTGTTAGTCTAGCGCCTAAAGATTACTTTGCCCATTGTCATTATTATTATTTAGAAATACTTGGTGCCATTAGAAAACCTGTTTACAAAACAAACACCGTGATGATGTTGATGTTTTGGCCAGAAAAGAAAAAATTCTGTTTTTTTAATGCTAATTTAACGTTTTGGCTTGGCTTATCAATATGGAAGGAAACTGCTGTCTGCTCTGTTAATAATGCTCCAGTTACGAGCTTCCCGAGTTAGTATTGTGTCATCAAGGATTGTCAATTTTCATCTTATCTCCCACCTCTTCTATTTTAACTCTTAGATATCTAATAAGATAACATCAAGATATAATGCACAAATGACAAGCGAAGGAAGTTCCAGGTTTCTGGTTTCATAATAGTTTAATTTGACTTTGAATTATCTTAACTTTTAGGATCCAAGTTCATGATGATAAACACAGTTGCATTAAGATCTCTTAAAAAGCAAACAAGTCTTCCCTGCTACATTGAATTTATGGCTTATAAACAGCAAACAAGTCTTCCCTGCTATATTTGCTCTGTATACGATTTAAAGGTTTAAATTCATTAGTCAGTAAGTTTAGCTCTGATAGCTGTTAACCTATTTAATAATCTAGCTTATTTTCATCTTAATTTATAGGCAAATGTTAGTTATTAATTTTTAGTTGTTTGTTAACAAACGGAATCTAATCACGACTTTTCCCTCCCTTTTTCTTTTATCACTAAACCAACCTAATAACTCCTTATTTTCATCTTAGACTTGCCACGACAATTTTGCAAATATAAAAAAAAAAAAAAAATTGAGCCCTTTGTATCCAGCTTCCCTTCTTTCTTGGCCATTATTAAGCTATAAGACTAACCAGTTGCTTGCAAGCTTCAAAGAGCAAAAAATTTATAGATCTCCCTAAATATCCTTTATCCCAGTGATCAGCAAGTGGATATAAAATACAAGGATTTTTTTAATCTGGGTAAAATACTAAAATGTTCCAAATCAAGCAATTTTACTTAAGGGGTGAAATACCTTGATGATGAATTTTAACAAGGACAGGCCAACACTGTGCCCTCAAGAAATGAGGGTGATTCTTTCTGATTTTCTCAAGTTGCAGACAGACCGTTCATGTGATTTCATGAGCCACAATTAGAGCTATACTATTATGTTAGACCACAAAAGGGCGAGAAGAAAACTGGGTGATTATTTGAAGCGATTCATGAAAATCTCCATGCTATTTGAAACTGCAAACTTGATCAAATGCTTTGAGCTGCTGAACAATTTCTGGAATATCTAAACTAAACTTATTTAATGCTCAATTCAATTCATTTGTTTTAATAAATGAACAAATTTAACTTTGACTTTGATCTTTATTATCTAAATGAGTCACGCCGCCCCCTTGACATTAAAAGTCTATAAATAACTCGCGTGTGCAAATATAGATCGAATGTTACAAAAATTGTAATTTTATATAGATATGTTTAGTAAATTGCGGTTTTATCTTAAATTTTTATCACTTTTTTTTTATCTTTATGTCTAAACATATTTCTATTCTCTTTCGCCTTTTACTTTTATCTTTATGAAAATGTTTATTAAATACTTAATTAAGAAAGAGATTTTTTATGTACATAGACGGGGAAAAGGGATTGTTAATTGTGTGTTTATGAACCCCCAATAAATAATCTCATTAATAAACTTAAAAAACACTCTAAGAATATAATTAATATATAAAAATAATCATACTATAAAAGGATTAAATAAATTAAACGAAGCTTTGTATATTTTTAACAAATAAATTATAAATTTAACTCGTTTTAAATGTATACGTTAAATTTAAATATCATTTTTTCGATCAAACTAACTAGTGTGACAGCTTTCTTTAGTTGTCCTCTTATTATATACACTTCAATACTATTTTAGAAGTCTTGTTGAAGATAGAGTTCTTTTATAAGAATGGTTTTTTTAGGCTGAAAGACATCTTATTTCTCTTCAAACGAAGAACTAAACAAGAATAAGTTTTTATTTATAAGAACTCAATAAAAACTTCATATTGGAGATGGCCTCAATAGCCAATGATATCAAACATTTTAGGTATTTTTGTCATTTGCTTACATTCTGTTTTTTTCTTTCTTTCAAGTCGTGCTCTTTTTTATTTTATTAAATCTAGCTAGATGTTTAACTAACAGTTTCAAGATGGTAGATCTTGCGCTTCATAGCTTCATGAGTTAAAACCAAAAATAATTAAATTGAAAAAAATAATTAAGTGACAAATATTTTAAGGAAAAAACAATAAGTGTATTTAACATACGAGTGAAAAATATCAAATTTAGCTTATATTGACCATGTGTTCAGTAGTGGGAGGTTGGAAAAATTTTGCATTGGCATTCAATTAATCCCTGTTGCGTCAATGCTTGGACTTGTTGCTAATTTGCTATTGATGAACTGGGTAGAAAATAAAAGAAAAAAGCAGGATTTAATTTTTACTATAACATTCTTGTATTTTTTTTTTTTTTTTTTTTGACTGGGCATTCTTGCATGTATTTATTAAATGGAAAAGTATTGGATATTTTTATATATTTAAGACATTAATGCGCATTTATTTTCTATCCAATTCTTTGTTTATAAAATATTAAAGGAATTGATAAAATATAAAATATTAATTTTTCATTACATACTTTTCTGCTATTCATTTTTATATAACTAATGTATAAATATTAATGAACTGCATGATATTCGAATATATATATATATATATATATATATATATATATATAAGTGAACTGCATGATACAGATTCAAATATTCAATGATGGCTTGACAAAGTACTTAAAATTCTCCAACTTAAGGGATCTTTTTCTCATTTTTGTCTTTGAGGAGATCAATACAAAAAATCTCGCGAATATTATTAATTATTATATATATATACTCCAGTACTCCCACGTTGCACCCAAAAGAAGAAAGGAATATATATCTGAAGACCTATTCTGCTATTCATGATGCTATCTGCATAATCCGGTGGAAAGTTGGTTCAGCCTTCAATGCATTGTTAGAGGCATATTAAGTAACCACTTCAAAAGCTCAATAAGCCATTTTGAATAATCATTAATATCAACAGCCATACGGCTGATCGAAATGATAATTGATATTTGTTTGGTAATTTGTATTGTCAACCTCTCGTGAACTTAACAAGGAATCAGAAAAAAGTCATACATGTGTTTGAGACACCTAAAACGTTATTTAAACACAATTGATTTTCTTTTATACAACAAAAAAAAATCAGCTTTTACATAACAAAATAATACGAAAATAACTGAAAGAAAAATAAGCTGGTAAAAAAAATCTAAAGATACAAATTTTCAAATTCATAAAAACATTTTATTTTTCTGAAAAAAAAAACCCTCTTACTAAAATTACGTGACGTCCTAAACATCCAGAAAGTTAATATGATTGTAACTAAATTCATATTCTTTAAGGCTTTGTTTGGGAGATGATTTTAGAGAGGAAAGGAGGGAAGAAAAAGGTTTAGGTAGTGACATCTCCTTGTTTAAGAATTTTAATTTTTGAGAAAAAAGATTTGAGGATTTTTAAAACTCTTATGAAATCCTCCAAATCCTTAAAATTATTGTTCCCCCAATATGAAATTTTTAGAAGGAAAAGTAATTAAAATTACTATCCTACCCCAACTACAAATTCAAAAATATATTAAAATATATTTTTAATATATTTTTACATTTAAATTATATAATTTTCATATTTAACATCTTATTAACTTTCCATTTCTCTTTTAATATATTTTTTTAACTTACAAACAAGAAGGAAGAAATTTTTCTCATTTTTCTCCCTTTCCTTCCTCTTCCTTCTTCTTCAATCTCTTTCCTTTCCTTTCCCTCCTAACTCCCAAAAAAAGCCTGAACAGTCTTATATTTAAATTTTGTATAAAAAAAGTAATTACAAAGAGAAATTTTACTAAAAGTAATATAATAAGTTCTCTATAAAAATTATTCACTGATGTAACCGTTAATAGCATGATTATAAAGAAAACAAGGAATCAGATACTTTTATTAGTATATATCAGTAAATAATATGAAAATATCATCTTATAAGAGATGAAAATAAAAAAGGAAATTAATGTCTTATATAAATAATAACAAGTTTCATAATATAGTTATTTTCTGCTTTTCTCTTATAACATCATAAAAACCAATAGCATACCATAAGATATACAAAACCAATTAATAATGCCTAATATCTTCAAAACTACACAAGGCCCAAAGAAGTTGATTTATCTTCTCTCCTGAGACAAGTCCAAGGTCGTCTGTGCCTTAATTTTTGTCCCCTCTGTATACTTGTTTCAATTCGCTTTTATTTGAAATATCTGCATTTATAGTATATTCCTCTTTGGCTAATGACATACCTACTTAACCAATTAAACTATATTCCCAACGATCGTCTTCATATTTTAAAAAGATATTTAAAAATAAATAAATGCATTTAACTTAAAATATTTAAAGATATTAATATTTATTCGCCATAATTGTAAAAAAATTATACTATCAAATGTTAAAAACCCTCTTGTATATAACTTTTAAATAATTATTATAAAAACCATCAAATTTATTATACATATGTAATTAGATTAGTTTAAACTGTGAAAGTATTCTAATTAAATTTATATTTAGATCATACGAATTTAATTTGCATAAATTTTCAGTGTAATTTTTTTTATAATATTAACCAATCAAATTATATTAAATATGAGTTTTAAAGTAATAATTATAAAAGTATATGACGATTATAGTGTAAAAAACCATGTATTTTAATTGAATTCAAAATATAAAAAATATAGTTAACAATCAAGAAATGTAATAAGAAAGATTGGTTTTAAGAATAGGATAAATAGTTATTTTTTTCTTTGAATATGTAAAGTGTTGATAAATTCATCATTAAAAGATGAAAATTCAAATTTTAGTTATTGAAAGTGAAAAAAGTGCGACAAATACATCCATTCATTAACTTTCGTATATTATCGTTAATGAAATAGCCTACTCGACACATTCAGAGACGAATTTGTTAGCCTTCTACACAAAATGACTATTTATCCAAAATATAATTTAATCTTTATTTTTTCTCATTTTTTAATCATTAGAAGAATAAAATTATAATAAACATTTAAAAAATTAGGAAAATAAACATAAGTTAAAACAAATATTATAATAAATATAATATTGATTAATAAGCATAATATATATGTTGTTCTGAAAATTTTTAGTCTCATATTTAAGATAAGGTATTGTCATATTAGAAATTTCAAAGCAAAAATATGAGATATTATCTTACTCAAAAAATGAGACTTAAACAAATTAAAATGCACAGTCATTAAGTTAGTTCTTACAAAAAAATGATATTCAACTTGATTTTGTTACTATCTAATGTTTTCATAATAAAAATTTCAGGGAAACAAACAGATTATGTTTATTAATCAATAAATATTATGCTTATTATTATGTTTATTCTAACTTATATTTGTTTTCCTATTTTTTAAGTGTTTATTATAATGTTATGTTTACAATGATTTAAAAAGGGGGAGAACATGAAGATTAAGTTATAATTTGGATAGATGGCTGAATTCGTCCTTGAATATATTATGTAGACTCTTTCATTAATGATAACGGACGAAAATTAACTTATAGATGAATTTGTCGCACTTTTTTATACTTTCGGAGACAAAAATTTAAATTTCATCTTTCAATAATAACAAATTTGTCAGAATTTTACACATTTAAGAAAAAAAATGACTATTTTAGAATATAAAATTATTCCGTGTCTTTGTGAACAACTTTTTGGTTGTCTATAAATTGGAGTTGTTTGCTAAATGTTTAATTTGTAGTTGAGTAGACAGAGAGGTGTTCAGGGCAGTTTACAAAGCCAAATTTTGTTCCTTAGTTGTTTTCTTGTTCTCTGTAACTGATGGCTGATTATTCAGCAGGAACTGAATCCCACGAGGTGGTCGTAAATGTAACCAAGGACACCTCCAAAACAATCGAACGCTCAGACTCCTTTGTCTCTGTTCCTTTCTTGCAGAAGGTGTCTCCTACTCTTTCTTTTGTACCCAAAAAAACCATTAAAGTGCTCTAACTACAATTTACAATTTATTAGATATAATGGTTTATTATCTCTACTAGAAGTCTAGAACTTTTATAATTGATCTATTTATCATATCATATCATATTACTAAGAGTGGTTGAGCAGGAAATTAAATATGATATTTCCTTTAGTGTGCTGTATAGTTCTAGTGACGGGTGCAGTGTCAATCTTGTTGGGATTCCGTTTGCTATTTTGAGGCTTCTGCATGCCACTTCTTTTGATAATAGAAAATGTGTTTGGGCAAGATGCTTTAGTTATTGTATATGTAATTGTCTTCGATTCTAATGGATAAAAAAATTCTGTTGATCACATTGAACTAGGAAATTGAGAGTGAAATTGAAATGATAATATCATAGTTTTGTTTTTGATGGATGCAGTTGGTAGCTGAGGTGGTGGGAACATATTTCTTGATATTTGCAGGGTGTGCTTCAGTGGTGGTGAACAAAAACTACTACAACGTGATAACACTTCCTGGGATAGCAATTGTTTGGGGGCTGGTATTGACGGTGTTGGTTTACACTGTCGGTCACATCTCTGGTGCCCATTTCAATCCTGCAGTCACCATTGCTTTTGCCTCCACCAAAAGATTCCCCTTGATGCAGGTAAGTATGCTCGTTTGGAACTTATGTAGCTCATGACCTTTTTCTTAACTTGGTTGATATAAATAGGTAAATATGCTCATTTGGAAAATTGTGTCTTTTTTCCTTCCTAATTGTTGTCTCTAGCTAGCCCCAAAAGAAATTATGAGATAGCATACCATACCATATACCAAAAATAGAAATTGTGAAAGTAACTCCTAACTTATTTCTCTGTCCTTCTCACACAAATTGATCATCGCCAAAAAATGTTGCCTCTTTGCACATGTATAGGCAACTCTTCTGTGAAGTTGTTTTAAAATTATGGGGTCTGGCATGTGATGCAAATTGCAATTAATTACCGTTGTTAATTATATAGGTACCAGCTTATGTAGCAGCTCAACTCCTAGGAAGCATACTTGCAAGTGGAACTCTGAAACTATTATTTATGGGGAAGCCTGACCAGTTTTCAGGAACACTCCCAAATGGGACTAACCTGCAGGCTTTTGTGTTTGAATTCATAATCACCTTTCTCCTTATGTTCGTCATATCCGGGGTTGCCACCGATAACAGAGCGGTAACGTCTCTCACATTACTCACTCCCTCTGCTTAAATTGGTACTATGATAGTAGTACTTTCTTATGAGATTTAGGGACCTTGATAAAGTTTATTAAACCAGAGATAATATTAATTAATTCATAGTTTACTTATTAACTAAATTGCATCAATCTGGTTGGACTCAATGAATAATGTTATATGTGCACCTTTTTGTTATAAATAAACACACTCATTTGACACATTTACTCAAAGGGATTTCAGACTTGAATCCTGGTGAAAAAATTACTTTAAATGCTTTTTTAAAATTATTATTATTTTCATTTTTATCTATAAGACGATTCAAATTAGAAATGATATTTGTTCCTTCGAATGTAGTATCTCCATTCTAAACAATGTTTAGCAAATTAGGCTTCACAAATTAAAAAAAAAAAAATGGTACGGAATTTTTATCGTTTTGAATCGCTTGCAAGAATCCTATAAGTTTACGTTACGAAGCGTATCTCATGAGAATCAATAATCCATCCACGAAATATTCTTCTTAAATTCCTTTATTTATTAACTTGAATTTAAAATTATGCAGGTTGGTGAGTTGGCTGGGATTGCAATTGGGTCTACAGTACTGCTGAATGTGATTATTGGAGGGTAATACTAATTATTAACCAATCCAAATCCTAATTAAATGCAAAATATTCAAGAGTAGATAGGCTTTTAGAGCATTGTTGAGTTGTGGGACATCATTCCTGTGCCTATACGTGATGAAAATGGTTATTCATATTTGACAGGCCAGTCACAGGAGCATCAACGAACCCAGCTAGAAGCTTAGGACCTGCTATTGTACACGGCGAATACAAAGGAATATGGATATATTTGTTGGCACCTGTTGTGGGGGCCATAGCTGGAGCATGGCTATACAACATCATTAGGTACACAGACAAGCCATTGCGTGAGATCACCAAGAGTGCTTCTTTCCTCAAAGGCCGTGCTGCCTCCAAATAATTTATATAAGCAAATGCAAATGGACTAATGTTATCATCAACTGTCGTGTCGAGAGACTCAATAAATTCCTCCTTGTAATTGTCTTTGTTACAAATAATAATTAGAAAAAAAAATATGGATGAAAGAAATCACTCAAAGAAACTACGCTATGGTGTTTCATTTCCTTGTTTTATGAAAGGTCATGCACTTGAATATCACACCCTCTTTTTCCTCTCTATTTGGATTCAAAAAATTGATTTTTGACATTGTTGGTGGATCTTGAAGCTTTGTGGACCAAGCTATTTTTTTTAATGAGTTATGAGGAGGTGGGATTTGAATCATGCACCTTCCAATTTGTATAATGGATCTCATTTTATGTGTGGATAAAAATAGTCTTTTTTCATCATGAATATCCATTTTGAAAGATAAAAATTAACTTCTAAAATAGCTATTCCGTAATAATTTTGTAGTACTTATTTTTATTCTAGCTAAATCATTTTGGAACACTTATTTCTATTTTGGAATGACTATTTTAGAATGTAATTTTTATCTTTCAGAATAGTTTTAGATCATTTATTTTTATTTTGGAAGGAAAGTTTTACTTCTTGGATTGACCATTCCATAATAAAAATAAGTGCTCCAAAATTATTCAAGAAGGTAAATATTACCTTCTGGAATGACCATTCACAAATAAGATGCTACAAAACTATCATGGAATAATTACTCCAAAGAAGATAATTTTTACCTTTTGGATTAGCTATTCTAAATGGTTGTGTGTTACACTTTGTATTGCATCCACGCCATATTTCAATTTTTTGTAGAAAGTCGCACTTTGTTTGGAATTGCTCTATCATCATCTTCAACGATTTTGGGAAAAAGTTTTTAGTTAAACCAAATTAGATATTATTTTGTTTTGATGTGCATTATGAATCATGAGTCTCTGTTTTACATTCTTAAGCATTCAATGTTGATGTTGCTCTCAACATGATACGGGATTCAAGGTGCCAAAAGAAAGAACCATTTCCATTGCAGCATATACAAAGGATGAAGATAAGTTTGAATTGTTTGTTTCTAAAGAAAGTGGGTATGATGAGGGAGACGCGAGTGTGGCCGTGACGTCATAATTGATGTCGTGGTCGGGTCATCCATAGTGGGAGCTCAACATATGACACACAAATCATTGTTTGTGTCGTGCTTACGTGGTGGGGGCTTGGGGCTTGGGGCTTCGGTGGTGCACAAATGAAAAAGGGAAATGAGATGTTAGGGTTGAGGAAGGGAGATGCTGAGATTTGTTGAGACATAAGTCATTAAAGGTATTTTTGTCAACACAAATAAAATGGAAGGTATAGGATACAAGATGAGAGATGTAAAATACAAATGCCTAGGAGTTGAAGGCACATGTTTATATAGGCTTTGTTCACTCGGGTGTGAGAGTTTAATTTTGTACTTTATTGAACCCTTTGTGAAGGGTTATGCCATTGGTTAATTTGGTCAAATTTTCAAAATTTTACTTCATAACTTATCCCCACTTTGGGCCATTGAATTATGTGATATCCATGGATGTAAGGATTTGGAGCATTCATATGCACCTTAGAAAATAAGGCACATGCCATGTTAGGAAGAATCGACAAAGACATCACCTTAAATAATTAATCCGTTGTCCGAGTGTATCGCCTTAAATAGACAATACTATCTCAGTATGATTATTTTTAGATGCATTAGTTATTAATTTTTCTTTTTATATTTTTATATACAAAGACTATTAATGAGATAAGTCATATTTTTTGGTAAAAAAAACTATTTTTTGACAAATGAATAATGTCATTAAATAAAATCATCACTTAAATAATTTAATTTAATGGGTATTTTTGAAATAAATTTAAATTTATCTTAACTATCGTTATTGGTCTTGATGAATTAGGCAGTACTGTTATAAGAAAATAAGATATCAATAATTACTTGTTTATAAATAAATTAGAAAAAAATTCAATCTTGTATCTGTTTCTTTATAAGAAAATATTGAAACAGGTAAAAATTAGATACATGGATGAGTTGAATCTTAGAAATCATCCTAATTCACATCTTAATTACCAATCCAATTGAAAAAGTTCGAATATGTCTATGTTTTTTTTTTTTGGATTACTATCACATTGGTATATAATCCCGTCGATCATCTTTAGTATAATTTTTTTTTTCTGATCACGTTTTTTTCATCAGACTCGAATGGTGCGAAATCTAGTTAAGTTTAATGTTTCTTTTTAATCATTTTTTTTTTTATCTATAAGATTAGAATTGAGATTTTATGTAAGGAGACCGAGTGTATTACCACTTGGCCCAACGCTTGTTGGTATATCTTCTCGCCTCCCCACGTGTGTAATCTCCATCGCTCTAATCGCGTCATCATATAAATAGATCACAGTCGACTTTGGTTTATCTACTTCTTCACTATAGGAAACAGTTTTCCTCGTTCATTTATCAGCTGTTAGTTTCTTCGTTTTTGCTTTCGACAATGGATGAGAGTTCAACAACAAATGGAACCCATGAGGTGGTTTTAGATGTAAACAAGGATGTCTCTAGAACAACTCAAACCTCACGCTCGTGTGTCAATGTTTCTTTCTTACAGAAGGTGAGTCCTAATCTTTAATTATTATTTTTGTGCTCAATCATACGAGATATGACAAGATGAAATGGATTGTTATCTGTGCTATAATCTTATATTTTTTGTAGCTGTGGAATGCTACATTGCATATAGTTTCTTTCTGAATTAATCTATTGATCATGTTGAACTTGAAGAATTGAGATTGGAAATGACAATATCATGCTTTTGTTTGTTGATGGATACAGTTGGTAGCTGAGGTGGTGGGAACCTATTTCTTGATATTTGTAGGGTGTGCTTCAGTGGTGGTGAACAAGAACAACAACAACGTTGTAACACTTCCTGGGATATCAATTGTCTGGGGACTGGTTGTGATGGTGCTGGTTTACTCTGTTGGTCACATCTCTGGTGCCCATTTCAATCCTGCAGTCACCATTGCTTTTGCCTCCACCAGAAGGTTTCCCTTGAAGCAGGTGAACCAACTACAACATTTTTCCCTTCAACTTTGATTTTTGGTTCAAGTAGGTAGGACAATTAGAGGTAAAATTAGTTTATCATAATTGAAACAACCACAACATTTTTCCCTTCAACTTTGATTTTTGGTTCAAGTAGGTAGGAAAATTAGAGGTAAAATTAGTTTATCATAATTGAAAGAGAAATGAGTTTAATAACTATGATGGTGTAAAATCTTCTTACACTATCATTTAATTATAAATAACTGTTTATATGACTTTAAAAGTAATTATTATAAAAGTCAATCAACTTAGTATATATGAAGAATTATAATTGAATGATTATATAAAATTATTTTATAATATTATATTATTTCATAATCTTTTTTCTCAAGAGGATTGTTTATGCTATATTTTCATACAACTTAATATTAACAAATAAAAGAGAAATAAGAAGAGAAAAGAAATATGAAATAAGATGGATGATATAACGGAGAGTTATTGAGAAAATAATGTATTGTATAATTATATTGAATGCAAAAATACAATATCTCAAATTAAAACACTTATTTGCCTTGACCCTTTTACACCAGTTGATGATTGGTAAACAAACGCGTTATTGAACATATGCAGCAAGAAAAATAATGGAATTAGAGAAAGCCTAAGTCCTCTTTCACTACATCCAATTGTCTCAATTTGTCTTGAAATTATATGCACATCCACGGTGATATAATTATCTTCCATTTAACATTGCAGGTGCCAGTTTATGTAGTAGCTCAGGTTGTTGGATCCACACTTGCATGTGGGACTCTCAGACTATTATTTAGTGGCAAGGATGCCCAGTTTTCAGGAACACTCCCATCTGGGTCAAACCTGCAAGCTTTTGCGATTGAATTCTTAATCACCTTTCTCCTTATGTTTGTCATATCCGGGGTTGCCACTGATAACAGAGCGGTGAAGTTTCTTATTCAATCATTAAATTTTGTTTTCTTGCCTGTTTGGTTATAGTAATTAGCTTTTAGTTTGTACAAAAATTATTTTGATCAACACGTGTCTAGCCAATTAGGGTAGGCTAATCACCTCCTGAAATTCTAACATTAAAAATAGAGTACATAAATTGACTAGTTGTCTAAATATATTTGTAGAGTTTTGGATCACTTGGAAGAATGCTACAAGTTTACATCACATGACATGATACATCTTACACGAAACAAAAATCCATATAAAATATTTGAATATTTGTCTTTCTTAGACCCCAATTCCATGGGAAATTTCATTTATTTTATTTTATTTTGGAATCTTGCAGATCGGTGAGTTGGCCGGGATTGCCGTTGGGTCCACTGTGCTGTTGAATGTGATGTTTGCAGGGTATTATTATCTTATCTAAAAGCTAATTAAATACTACTATAAGTGTAGGCTCACACATTAAAAACATTAAATTATTCACTCAAAGATGTTACACCTTTTAGGAAGCAAAATAGAGGTCAAAGTATGATCTCATTTGCCTGATTGAATATAATTGGAGGCTATAATGGTTGAACTAAATAGAGAATACTTACTACATTACGTCAGTTATTATGTAACTGTCTTGGTTGAGCGTGAGGCTTAAATTGTAGTAAACCTTACCGTCTTTGATTCCTACCAATAAATGAATATATTATGTAACTAATGACATGCTTTCTTTTTTTAATTAGGCCAATCACAGGAGCATCAATGAACCCAGCAAGAAGCATAGGGCCAGCCATTATACACAATGAATACAGAGGAATATGGATATATATAGTGTCTCCAACTCTTGGGGCTGTGGCTGGAGCATGGGTATACAACACCATTAGGTACACGGACAAGCCACTGCGTGAGATCACCAAGAGTGCCTCTTTCCTTAAAGGAGTAGGGCGTAGTGGTAGCTCTAGGTGATTTGTTTAACCAAATTATGCTAGAAATTAAGGTGTATTCATGTGTTATTTACAGAGGAGTAACTTGATTTGGAAAAGTAGTTCTTTCCAAAATTTATTATTTTGAAGATCATATAACGGGCTCAAAGTAGGGGAAGAATCACTAGTATATTGTTGCGAACACATCCAAAGAAATCAAAAAGTTCATCTCCTCCTTTTTCACTCTAAGTTTATATTCATATAATCACTGGATTTTAGGTCCCATACGTACCTTGCACAGGTTTTTTATATTATATATTTATATGTTTATATAACAAAATTTTATTTAAAAAAATCATAAATGTTTATCATATATTGCATTTTAATAAATATAATAAAATATGTATATATAAATAGTTTGTAAACTATTTTTTAAACTATAGTAAAATAAATAAATATTTTAATATAACTATTTTAATATGTATTATATAAGAAAAATATATGCTATTTATGTATATCTATATAAATCCTACATTTATAAAACTAAATGTTGCATTAATACTTATTCTCAAGTTTAATTATATATATAAATAAATAAATACAGATAAAAGATATATGCTATATTAACATATATTAAAAAAATCTATTATAAAATATGCTTTTTTAATTTCTATTATAAAATATGTTTTATGTACTTTATTATAAACGCAAATCATCACTTATCTTCATATAATAATATCCATTATAAAAATGTTGAATTCAAAACTTGCAAATAATAATATAATGAAAACATGAATAGATAAACTATTATTTTTAGTTTTGGTTAAACACGTTATCTGATTCTCTTTTGAATAAAATTAAGGATTCTTGACAAGTAAAAAAGATAATAACAAAGACAAGTAAATTGATGATAGATTTGGCCAAGTTTTATTACAATGAAAAATGTACGTACTAATTTGGAAAGGAAATTTAATAAAGAATATTGGGAACTGGGAAGGAAAAAAGAATTTAAGTTAGGATTCCTCACTAAAAAAGATATACATGTCAGAAAGTGCTAGCTTATATTACTAGACGAAAAAAAAAAATCTTCCATTAATATCACGATAACTTGGGAAAGAAACTAGTCTCCTTAACTTGGTGCCTGAAGATTATTTTGGGGACCAGTACTACGAGCAGAACCACTCCTTTGCCTGGTTCTTGGAATTATTATAGGCAAACAACAAACTAGAACGAATAGTAACTCCATCATGAAAACCATCATTGTGATCCACGCAAATATGCAAATCTTCCAATGCCATATAATCCTCTTGAATAAGGGAAGTCCTGATTCAATAACTACTGATGAATCATACATTTGAGGAATGCCGGCACCGGGTGAATATTCTGCTTGCTGCTCAAGGGTTAGTTTTAAGCATGAAGTAGGTATATCCTCTTCAACAAAACCTCTCATCTTGACATTGAGTGACTGAGTTTCTGATATATAGCCAGTGACAAGAGGCACAATCTTGAGGAATGTCGTGATTAGGCAGATAGGCTCACTAATGAATTTTAACATGCAAGGTTGGTTTGAACTCCAAATTGTTTTGCCATCAGAAGACAAGAAGTCTACCCTGATCTATAAAATAGATAAGTCAAAGAATTCAATACGAAGCAACCGGAAACTATGAACTGTAATTATCATCATATTCATAGTTCAGATTCTTTAAGCAGCATGATACAAGTACAAGGAAATGACAATTTTAACAGAGTGCAAATCATGATCAAACAGTCAAAAAGTATAATTGATCCCCTCTTCTTTGCCTAATAAATCTAACTATCATTTTAAAGCACCCAAACCACAATGATAGGAAACATAGTACATAGACACAAATAAAAGAACCATTTTAGTTAAAAGTTTTACCTTTTATGTAAAGGCCAGAAAAGTTTCTTAGTCTCTAACACAAATACATGACATTCATGTGAACGCCACACTTGACATATATCGCAGAACAGGATTGTGCTGATAACTCTACCCTGTTGTCATCCATTAAAGTTTAACTATTAGACAAAGGCAGAAGGTATTGGACTCTCTTAGCCAGTTCAATTCCTTCCAAATGAGTTTAATGGCTGACAAATCCTTCTAATACCTGCTTGAGCTACAGTTGCACAGGTGCACATCCACAGTAGAAGCTATTGAACCCCTTTAAAGAAACTAATTCATGATATTCTAGAATCATGTTTTCATCATTTCTTCTAACCAAACTCCAACAATACCCAAATAAAGCAAATATAAAGATATTGAGAGTTAAAATTAGCACCAACTTCCCACTCAAACCCTTTAAAGTCATACACTAGTCACCACAAATAGCCCATCCACCATCAAAGGTCCTTATGCTAACATAGTAACATTACACATTAATATTAGGACTAGTAAAACATCATGCAAGCAGTTCATGTCATTCTCTGGATTAAAATGAATGAGATAAGTCAAGTACCTGAAAGATGCCAAGATTTGTGTTGTATTCTGACTCCGGCACAACCAATGAAACAGTGACCTGCACCTTTCGGTTAGCAGGTATAACCCTTCTACCCATCCTGCCATCCACTCTCTAAGAGAAATACCCTTCTCAGAATCATGCGCACCCCCAACACCATCACAGGCACAAATGCAACAGGACTCTGCTTGGTGTAATCAAAGTTCAAAACCTGCCTCATCTGAAACGGCTTCTCCACCAACCACCTCACCAAAAGCCCACTCGCCACAAGTGAAGAAACCAACAGACCAAACAAAATGCAACAAACATACATTGACCACAAGAATCCCCAGCCACACCTAAATGCAACATTCCACAAAGATTTCTGCTCTTTGAAACACCCTTGAGCTGAAGGACCATAGCACCCAAAAACAAAACACCACACTTTACCCAAAATCACCTCCAAAAGACCGTTCCCCTTTCTAATTCTTCCAAAAGGGTCCACGAAAAACATGAAAGCGTGTAACATAAACCACATTGGGCATTTCATTAAGACAACGAAAATATTGATTTGAAACACAATTGACCTAATCACCAACCCCGTTACATAATCGAGCGAATTCAAAGGGGAAATACTGAGCTCCACCGCCAAGTCAGCGGAATCCGTGACGACGTCTTCGTTCTCGGCGGTGGTTAACGTCGATTCCTCATTCCCCTCTTCGGTGGCAACGCTTGGAGATGGAAAGGGACGAACTTTATCTTGGTTTGAATCGCATTTCTCGGAGGAATCCGAGGTTTCGATGGTTCCGAAGGTTCTTTACAGCTCCGGTAGTCGAATTGTCGTCGGCAACGGTATTCGTGGATTCCCTAACCGGTGAGGGATGGCGGGTTGAACGGCGGAGGACGGTGGTCGCCGGAGATGGCGACGTTGCGTTGGGGTCGGACAGAATGGAGGAAGAGGCGGAAGTTTCTGGCGAGTTACCAGCGGAAAATTCCGGTGAGTTAGCGACGGTGACGGAGCAATGGTCGAAAGGGCAATGGAGAAGCGCGTCGATGAAAACGTCGTCCTTTTAGTCGTTTGGGCCTGAAAACGATGAGCCCATTGAAGATGTTGTGATCGGATATTGAACTTCAGGGGCTGGTTCATTTTGCTTTCTCAAAAAGGAAAAGGGATTTTCTTCCTACACCCAGCAAATATTCCATAAACCAAAAAAATCTTATTATTCTCTATATATTAACATATCTAGCATGTAAATAATGATATAGAGAGGATGAATAATTATAATAAGATTAATCTTGTTGAATTAATTTAGGCACAGTGTACAATACCTCTATCCTCTTTTTCCTTGCGGCTATGTGTAATGCAGTATTGCGAAACTTATCTGGGAGCATGACAATTGCTGTATCAGTGCGAAGAATCAACCTCTCACTCCCTTCACAGCCATGTGCGGGCAGACAAATGAAGTGCATTCTTTCCGTTTGATCTCGATAATTCGAGTTGACTAGGGTCACGTGACAAGAAAAGTTCAACAATACTCGTATGCTCTCTTGTAGCTGCAGATATAAGAGGGAAACGGTCTTTGATTAGATCCAACTGAACAATAGCTGCAAAAAATATATAATTTATTATGTTATCAAAGAGTCTGACATGCAGTTATATATAATTTTTTTTGATAAATTATCTCTAATTTTTCATCATCTTTTGTTAAGTGGCACTCGTTTTTTCCCCGGCAATTATGACTTTAGTGCCATTGAGGTGGCTTCAGTGTCGCGATGGCTAGACGTTTCATCACTTGGCAGTGGGAGAGAAGGGACAAGTTGGAAAAAGATTGAGAAAAAAGAAACTGACCTATTTTATAAAATTATTAAGTAAATTTTACATACTGATTTCACATTAACAAATTAATTATGAGTTCATATTTTTTTTTTATATTTAAAGCAACTACGATTTTAAATAATTTGTGTTAAATAAAAATTTATACTGATTTTTTTAACTTAATTTTATAATAAAAAATTTCAGACGTTAATTACATTACTTCAAAATCTATTCTTTTTTTTCAAAATCAATCTTATATACCAAAATGTTCATTCAAATTCTCATGAAATTTACTTAAAATCAAGTTGGCCAGTTTTTCAACATGATTATCAAGAAATCAAATACCCCCTTGTTTCTTGGATCACATTCATATTGATGTTTAATCAAATACTTCGAACCTGTTTGAATTCACATTCACATAATTTGTAACATAATTCTGTCTTCGCAAGTTGCAATCGTCGTTTTTCTTGGGTAAAAAATTTTAAACAACTCACTTGTTAAAGATTAAACTCTTATGAATACAGATTTAAATATGTTAACATAATAATTTTATTGATAATTTATCTGTAAATATCTCTGTAATTATTTAGTAAACTTGAGGCACATATTTTAATCCTAATTAGAATCTAATTTATCTAATTTTTTATTATAAAAATAAATAAACAAAGTAGAAATAACATTAATTTCTCTGCCATCTATTCCTTATCCTTAATTTTGTCGTTACGGTGACGGCAACATTTTTATGTCATGTCAGGGAATCAGTGGTTGTAGCTGAAAAGGAGCTTTCATGTTTAAAATACTCTTTTTTTTTCTTTGTTTCAACAGTTCAACAATACAATCCACAGCTTGCTACCAATGAATTTTTTAAGGATTTATTGAGTGAAGAAATTATTTATTATAGTTTCTTATTACTGAAATAAATTTATGTGGTAATAAAAAAATTAAATATAAGATTTATATTTTATGTAAGAAATTATTTTAGTAATAAAAAACAATATTTATTTGATATATAATAATATCATAATTAAATTATAATTAAATAAAAATAAAAAAGCGTGAGTTTTTTTTATATATTTATTGTTGAAATAAAAGTGTATATGAATTTTTTAACATTATGAAAATTAAAAAATATATTATATAAAACAAAAGATAATTTAAGAAACTTATTTAAAATATAAATACTTCCCAATAGTGACTTGACAATAGGGGTAAAAATATGACATAAAAATATGTCATATAGTATGTTAGGAACTCATATCACTTTTCACATGACTTAATCTGTTTATTATAAATGTTAAATTTGAGTTTTTTAAAAAGTTAATAATTAAAAAGATAAGGTTGTAGATTTTTAAAAAAATTCACTAAATTTAAATAATAAATTTGTATAAACTATAATTTATAAGATCATATTTGATAATTTATAATATCTATTTTGTTGATTTTTTATTTTTATAATTTAATCTGACTCTATATATAAACTTTCAGGTGAGATTAGATCACATCTTTATACAGGTCATATTCAAACCTTAATAAATTATTTTTAACATATAACAAATTAGACTTAGACTTAATAATAATAATACAGGCTAGATTAGATTCGCCAAAGTCTGACTTAGTCTAACTTATTTTCACCCCTAGCCTAATAGTAAAGTAGGCTATAATTATTAAACAAGAAACTCATTCTTTTATCATTGAAATTAAAATTAAAAATTTAAAATTATATGTTTGAGCATAATTTTATCACATTCTCTCTTCTGTCTCTTTCTTATGTGACTTTTGGGAGAAGATTCTCATATTAATACAATTTCTCTAAAATAATATTACTAGTTAGTACGCACAAAAAAATAATGCAGGCAATGCTATTATCTGGTGGAGAGAATCCCGCACAACATTATCTGGTTCACTTTGAAGTTAGTAAATGTTTAGATTTATATAAAAAAATTAATTTTAAATGAAATTAGTTTATAATTTTTTAAAAATTAATTTTGAAAGTAACATAATTTATTTTTTTGAAATATTTTTATTATAAAATCAAATTAAAATAAAATTTAACGTAAGTTTTTATCCTACCTAAAAGTTATATTTGAATTCAGAATTAATTCTATACTCAAAATTAATTTTTAAATTTTGTAATGTAAAATTAAACATATAAAAGTTGCAACAATGATGTAATTTTAAAGTGCCGTCACGGACAACAAAGCAACATTCACGTGCGCATTATCACTTTCATCTGCGTTATTATGCTCTTTCCTTTATTAAGTGCGTGCTACACATTCTACCTGCTGTCCATTTCCTTAGCTAATTTCCAGTGGCACAAGTTATCAAAACAAGACAACTACTTGTGTGTTGCAGGTCAAAGAAACATTCTTTGTGGAGGATGATGCTACCTAGTACCTTCTTTGCTTTCTTACTCTTTGCACTGAGTTGCTTCCGATGGCTGGAATATGCAGAATCCAAACTACCCCAAGAGGAGGGTAAGAATCAGATTTTCATTCGTGTTACAGCATCTTGTTTGTGGAATCCTGAACAAAGTGTCAAAAGGGTACACAAAAAGCTTGTGTGTTGCTTTTGCTTGCATCATGCATCTTGGTTTATTCAATACTGTTCTCTTTTGTGTTGCTACTTGCTAGTAAGTAGTAACACACATCTCAAATATGGTGAATAAATGAGGCGGATGCGATCATGGTTGCCGTCATAGACACGCCAAAAACCTTGACTTCTTTCAATATTTGGTAGTATAAGTTTGACCCATGTTACTAAAAATGTCTTTTTGCTGTCAAATGACAGAAATTGTTCCAATTATAAATTAATTTGACCGTATGAACAGTCCCTTGACTTTAATTCACCTCATATAATAAAGAAAAATGAATAATAAAGAAATAAAATAATGGAACTAAAAACGTTTCTTACTGGTGCACTTGTCTGATAAGTTTTCCTCAATAGCATCTCAAGAATCGATAGATGGAGGGCTTTTTATTTGAAGTAGGGCGCCCCCTCTTTAGGTTAGTTTTTGAAGAGTTTTTCTCTTTTTTCTATTGATCTGTTTTTGAAGAATTCCATCCAGGTGTTTGTTCCTAATAGTTATGTTCATGGCAAGGCAAGTATTAAAGCATACTAAGTCCGGAGTAAAAGGAATTTGCTCCTTCAGTTCAATGCCAACTTGGAAAGAGTTACGAATATTTTCATTATTTTGTATCCTTTCTACATTAGATTCTGCACTGGGTTTAGAGTAAGGTAATATGTGGGGCGATTTTTTTTATTTTCTTTAGTGATTTTTAGGATCAACCTCAGCTGGTTTGCTAAGGTAAGACTCTCAGACCTTTGCATTCCATGGATACTCTTATGTCTATGTACCAATGCTGCCAAGTGTTCTTAGAATTTGGATTTTGCATGGACTAACTCAACCCCAAAAGTCAACTCAGAGTGATCTAATAAGGGTCTGATAACAGGTGGTGTGGTAGGCCGTATACCAACTACAACTAGGAGGATAGAATCTGATACAATCTTAAAATTTGAACTAATTCCACCAGAAAAGCTAGTTCTTAGAGTAAGAGTTGTCTCCTATTTATTATATTATTTTAGTCATATCACTTGTCAATGTGGATCTCCAACAAGTGGGTAAGAACTAAGAAGTAAGAAGCAACACTGATAGAAATAAACAGTTGACGTTCAAAATTCTATGGAGTAACTGAAGTTTTTTCCGAAAGAATTCATTCGAGAAATCAATTTTGGTTTTAAATTTTAATTCTGGGATTATTTGTTCTAAACTGTGTCACATTCTCTATAGGAAGCTTACAATACTGTTTACCTTTGGAGTATAAATATCTCTTTAGAATTTTCTGGGATTTTGCTATCAAAATTTTAAGCCAGTCAATCCTTGTATACAATTGGTAATAGACATAATATTTTTTGTGCAGTTGACAGAAGCTGCTCATGTCAATCTCTTTAGTTTGCACCATGATTATAGTTGGCTGTTAGGTACTAACAAGTAACAACTTTTAATCACTCACTGAAATGCTTTTACTCCTCCTTGGTCAATATCAAGTATTTAAATAGTGAATCTAGTGTCAGTCCCCCTAATTATATATGGAGATACCTTATATCAAGCTTCATTAAGTTTCAACTTCTAACTTAATTTGTTACTGTTTTCTTTTCTTATACTGTACAACTTAATTTGTTATGTCATAATTATAGTGTCAATTTTTTTTCAGTTGATGCTCTTAAAGAAATCACTAACATGATGGGTGCCACCTATTGGGAGTTTGATAGTGATTCTTGTCATATTAAAATGCTGGGATTAACACCAGAGCCACCTAAAGGATCTCAAAGCAGCATTGACTGTGATTGCTCTTTTGTAAATAACACCTGTCATGTAGTAAGGATGTAAAAATCTCTTTATCTTATCCTGAATGCTTTGAACTTTGAAGTAGTTTATGCTTTGCTATGTTTTCTGATATAGCTAAATTTTTATATATTTAATCTATAGTTTCCTTGTAGTCGTATATATGAGAAATACATTGTGGACTTTGAATTTTGAAACTCTATTATTGCATCTTAATACTGTTTGTCTGAGCCTATTTATTTATTCTTAAACAATTTTCCATGTTTTAGTATCTTCAAGCAGCTCAACCTTCCTGGCATTCTTCCACCTTCTTTGGTTAAGCTTCCTCACCTCAGACAAGTGTAGGAACCTTAAAAATACTTCTGTAGTTGTTTAATGTTAAAACTAAGACTTTTTTTTTGTCTCAACTAATTTTGTTCCCATTTTGGTGGAACTTATCACCTTGCCAATTGAAATGAAATTTGCTTTCATTGTAGTGATTTTGCTTTGAACTACCTAAGTGGTACGATCCCAAAGGAGTGGGGTTCAACAAAACTAACTGATATGTAAGTTCTTATCGAATTAATTGAATTTTTCATCTAGTTACATGCCTTTTGTATTAAATACAGTTACTATACTGTGCAGCTCTCTATTTGTTAATCGTATATCAGGGGAAATTCCTAAGGAGTTGGGAAGTATTACCACTCTAACATACTTGTAAGTTTATCAATAAACTTTTCTCATGTATTTATTTATTTTCTGAAGATTTATGACTTAAAGTTGATTGAAGTTCAATAGTGAAACTTCTGGCTCATATTTTTTGTGCCATTATATGATTCTGGAAGTTTCGAGACCAGATACCTAGTTGCAATTAATGATATAGTGCATTTATCTTACTTTCTCATTGGACATCTATATTTTCTTCCCCCCTTTTTTTCACTTTTTTTTCTCTGACCTCAAATCAGGAACCTTGAAGCAAACCAATTTTCTGGTGTTGTTCCCCATGAACTTGGAAGTCTATCTAACCTGAAGACTTTGTAAGACTTTGAATTTCTATTTATTTTCCAAGATTCAATTGTATTACTGTCAGACTAAATTTGAAAGATTAAACACTCTGTATCTGACTGCTTTTACATGGAACATTATCTTTTCAGGATTTTATCATCCAATAAATTGTCTGGGAAGTTACCGGTGACATTTGCTAAGTTTCAGAATTTGACAGATTTGTAAGTTCCGATTAACTGTTTTACTTAGAAAGTAAATACTGACACTTTCCTTGATAAATATCATTTCATGGTGCACCGCAGCAGGATAAGTGATAACAGTTTCAAGGGAGAAATACCTAGCTTCATACAGAATTGGAAATTACTTCAAAGATTGTGAGATTGGTTTTTTACTTTTTCTTTCTTATTGTTTTTAACAATACTTCAAATGTACTCTAACTTTTCACAATAGATAAAGACTTCATTATAGTTATTTTAAGATAGATATTCTCACTATAACGTATATCATTGAAGAGAAATGCATGCAAGTGGACTGGAGGGACCTATCCCATCAACTATATCTCTTTTAAGTAATTTAAATCAGTTGTAAGTAAAATGCCTTATAATTTTTTATTTATTAGTTTAATGTTTTCCCCTGTTTGTCTTGTTACATCTATATTTAGCTCATGATGGCAAATTTGATACAGGAGGATTAGTGACATAAATGGTCCAAGTCAGGATTTTCCTATGTTAAGAAACATGACAGGAATGACAATATTGTATGTTGAGTTCTGTGTGTTAAAAAATAGTTGGCATATGTTCTCTGCTATTGTGTAGTTTAAAGTAATTCAAGCTTTTCAATGTAGGGTTCTGAGAAACTGTCATATTACTGGAGAGCTTCCTAGTTACTTCTGGAGTATGAAGGATTTGAATATGTTGTAAGTAGAAATTTGAATTTTTTGTGTCAGTTTTCTTTGTAATTCTTTTATTATTGAAGAAAACACAAATACCATATATCTAGAAAACAACACATGTATGATTGATTCTATTCCCCTATAACTATAACACACATATTTAATATGTTACAGCTCCTAACTTCCTGCCCTAAACTGTCAGCAGCATCACAATTACTATTGAAAATATTCTAAAAATAAGTACTCCTACTTTCTACCAATAACTGTCATAACTTCCCCTAACTTCCAGTTCCCATCTGCATCCTTTTCGTTTTTACATATTGTTGGTCCCAGATGAACTCAATAGGGGGGTGAATTGAGTTTTATAAAATAATTCACAATTTAAAATCAAACTCAAAGCAATAATATGGAGATAAGAGGTAAAGAGAACACAATCAATTTTAACGTGAAAAACCCAATTGGGTAAAAAACCACGACGTTCAAATTGGATAATCAATCCAATGGACAACTCCACTATGATAATTTTGTGTACAAGAGTTTCTAGTATCCTAGTTTCCTAGTCTACCCTTACACAACAATTATCTCAGCTGGTATCCTTGTTTCCCATCAAAAAGCTCTCGTCTCAATTCACGAAGAATAGAGACAGACTGGTATCCTTGTTTCCCAGTCAGACTGGTATCCTAGTTTCCCAACCAAAAGTCGCACGTCTCAATCCAAAGTCAAGAAGAAGAATACAATAAAATGGTTCGCTTCTAATCCTTAAGCAACTAGGTGCTTTTAAATCCTGATGGAGAGTTGAAGAATTAAACTTGTCAAACGCTTCTATATGATCTCACAACAACTCTCTCAATGATGCAATCATAAACTCTATAAAACTCTAATATTATTTGGAATGGAATGCATGTCTTAAACACAAAAGTATGATTTTATTTATACTAATTTAAAGATATGATTTTATCCAATGAAATCCTAAAAGATATTCTATCTTATCTTAAAAATAGTCTATCCTATTTTTTGAATGCAATATTAAAAATATTTTATCCTATCTTTGAATACAATCTTAAAGATAAATATTTTGGCAAGATCAATCCTCTAATCTCCTTACATAAATCTAAAAAATAAATAGAAACAAATCTTCTTAATTCCATATCATCTTGAATGATATCAATCTTCAGGATTCTTCAAATAATCTTATCAATTATATTGATCTTCATAAATCCAAAATATTAACTTCAAAATATCAAATCCAAAATATTAGTAACTTCAAAATATCAAACAATTATCATTAATGCAATAAATCTAATAATGTGACATTCATTGTTTGTTATCATCAAAACTTTATAAATCTTTTTATGCATAAAGGATTCAACAAATATCCAACACATATCCAATGAAACATCCAGTTTTATTAATTCAAGTTTGTGAAGGACATATGATAGGAGATGGAAAATTTTGACGACAAGCAAGGGGACTAAATGTTCATAAGAAATTTTGAGGAAAATCTAAATTTATGTGTAAGGTAATACCAGAACTTTGGTTAATTGCGTTAAGTTGAGCATTAATTTGGAAGTAAAAGTTGATTTCATATATGCTAGGGTAAACAGCACGGCAGCATGCTAATTTCATTGGTGAATGTACATAAAAATTAAATGCTAATGCTAATGCATAAGAAAAAAATTAGTTGTATATTCACATAATTCTAGTTCGGAATTCAAACTTTTTAACCCTGGAAATTTATACTATTTCTTCAACATTTGAAGGGACGTCAGTTTCAATAAGTTGGTTGGGGAAATACCAGTCGCTGCACATGTGGGGCATCCGGGATTTCTGTAAGCATGCTTCTCTAAATTTTATAATATGCTGCATTAAGCTATAAGTAGAATAAGTATTTTATCTTATTTCTGGCAACTATCATAAAAGAGATGAAACTCATCTCATAAAAACAAATGCACGGGCAAGAATACCAGCAAGTGTGGAGTGAAGGAGATATTATTTTAATATTTACCCCCAAGTTGAGTTTGTGTTTTGAAAGAATCATGTAAGCAGACACATACAAAAAGTGTTCCCTTTTATTGCCTTGGAGTTAAAATGTTGTAATAGTAAACCCTTTTCCATTGTTTTTTTCTTTCCAGCTTCCTAACTGGCAACATGCTAAGTGGTAATGTACCTGAGTCAGTCTTGATGGATGGAAGCAGTGTGTATGTTTCTTACACAGTCAATTCAACTTTAATATTGCAAAGTATCTTTTATTGCTCCAATGCAAGTGTATTATGAGCTGCTGATATTCTTGCAACCAGTAGGATGAGGGAGCTAGCAATTTAAATTTTAAGCACACTGACTGTGTCTTTCTGCTTCTGTGTGTAGGAATTCCTTAATTTGTTTTACTCTATTGTGATAAAATTATTTTTATTAGGTTACAAATTGTTCTTGTTTATAGATTTTTTTATTCATCTGCAAAACGCTATGTGCCAAAGTTTTCTAGCTAATGAACCTGTTATAACTTATAAGTCTTCTGGTTCAACTCTTGTAAATAGCATCTTGGATAGATTCTGCACGAACTGAAGAATATGATTATGTATGTGGTACAATTAAAAACATTTGACTGTTGATAATATTTTCTTTTATGATATTTGTATGCAGTGACCTTTCGTACAACAATTTTATGTGGCAAGAACCAGATCAACCTGCTTGTAGAGATGACCTGTCAGAATGCAAAGTCTTTCACAATAATTATTCCTGTGACTTTGTTACTTATACACCTTAATTCTTGCACTTTTTACATACTTTTTTTCTAGTTTTGGGAAATAAAGATAGTGTATGTGTGCGTGCATGTATGCACAATAGTGTGTCGGAATGTGTGTTTTTGCTGTTTTATCATCTAAATGGAAAGTGGCATAAAAAGATGTAATGAAAATGGTGTATAAATAGCAATATTGATATTCCTATACATTTTCAAGTTTGATGTTATTGTAAAACTAATGATTGTTTCACCTTGTTTAACTTGGCAGAAATTTAAACTTAAACTTGTTCCGGAGCTTCTCAGGGACCAAATTGTAAGAACCTATCTTTTTCTGCGTTTTTATAGTTTGAGTGGACTATTTTGGTATCACTGTCATTGTCGATTCTTGACAGACGGGGGATTCTTCCATGTTCAAAGATCTCCAATTGTCCAGCATGTAAGTACATATTATTGTATATTTGAGCCCTTTTGCTACTTTATCAAGTGTCAGAGAATTTACATGACAATTTCTTTTGCATATTCACATGCGTTATAAGATCCCCTTTCCTTCAAAAAGGAATGATCAATTTGAAGTTTGATCCATTTTAGCTTTGAAAGTTATAGAACACCCTTGCACGTCTGCTACTGTGTATATGCATGTATCCACATCACAAATAATTGAGCATACATGGACAAAATGGTAGATTCTGATGCATGACATGTAATGATGTATCTATGCATGTGCATGTAATATTCATTTTTCTTTTTGTCATTTTGATTTCGATTTTTTTCCTGTTTTAAGTCAATTGCTTAATTTTATTTATTTATTATATATTTTTCTGTATCCAATCTGGATTTTGTCAAGCACATAAAGTTTGATAACTTGAGTTATAAATTCTATAAATTTTTTGTTCCTGGATTTTTTATTTTAACAGAGAAGATACACAGCAGAATGAGAAAAGTAGGAAATACAAAATTGGATAAATTTGTCACTGAATTGACTCAGACAGCTTAAATTTATTCTAGAAGCCTAGAAGAGCTCAACTTTAATTCAAAGTGTGTATAACTGTATTATTTTATTGGCACATAGTATACTAATTGTTATTATTATATCACAACTTTCAACTGATCTGAGATTTGAACAGCCAAAAGAGAAATAGTACCCCGTGATCATCCTAGAAGTTGCATTATGGTTGATTCACAATTGTTCTGTGATATTTTTTTCTAACTTCATTTTTCTATTATTGCAGATTCACATTGTTTTCATGTTAATTGTGGTGGAAAGAATGTAAAGGTGATGGAAAATGATGAAAATATTCACTATGTAGGAGATGGAGATGTGTTAGGTAGTGGTGCTGCTAAATATTTCATTGATCATGAAAATCACTGGGGATTTAGCAGCACTGGGGATTTCTTGGATGATGGTGATTACTTAAATTCACGTTACCTTAGGTCTTTGCCATCTTCAGATTTACCTGAGCTATATAAAACGGCTCGTGTTACTCCAATTTCACTTACTTATTTTCGCTATTGCTTGGAAAATGGGAAATATACTGTAAAACTCCACTTTGCAGAAATACAATTTTCAAATGATCACACATTTGGAAGTCTTGGAAAGCGCTTATTTGATATTTATGTTCAGGTATAGATCAAAATATTGAAATTATGTTTTGCTGGCCATATCAGGATTTAATAAGATTGCTCTGTTTCAGGAAATATTAGTTTGGAAGGATTTTAATATTGAAGGTGAAACACATGCTGCTCAAAAACCATATATACTGTCCTTATATAATGTCAATGTAACAGACAATATTCTGGAGATTCAATTGTACTGGGCTGGCAAGGGGACTACAAGGATTCCTGTTGGTGGAGTTTATGGTCCCCTCATATCAGCTTTCTCTATTGTTTCTGGTGAGTTGTATAAAAATTAAGCTTGTGCATTGTAATTTTTTGTGGGATGACTTTTTGTTAGATATTTGATTATAAGATATCATCTCAACTGTAGGTCATTTTACATATTTCAGTTCCCCTAAGGGATATTTTAGTGTATGTAATATAAAAACAGGCTACTAGGTTAGTTATGATAGGACAGCTTTCCTTAGTTTTTATTGTATAACTCTATTAGTATTTGTAAAAAAATTCCAATTTGAAAATTCTTAGCTCCTCAATAACAATGATTAGCATGGGCGGAGTACTTTGAGTTTGAGCGTAACTTAAATGGAGGTAGTCCAACCACAGCTACTCTTCCATCCTGTTATTATGTTCTCAACTTATCTGGGACTAATTACTGTTTTCATATTTGTATGCTAAAGAGTTCAGTAAATTGACCCTTTACCTGCAATGTTAGCAATTGTCCCAACTAATTATGTATTCTCATTAGCCTATATGGACATTTAGATCTAGCAAACACGGTGCTTTATAAAATTTGGAACTTTGTTAATGATTTCTTGGGCCCTTATATTTTCAACAATTGTACATAATGACATTCAAATTTAGGACAGTGCTATATTTTACACGGTAATCTTTATGGTTTAAATAAGTTTATCTACATAATTAAAGGCATTGGAGTAGGACAGCTCTCTTATTCTCCACAAGCATCCTTTGATTCATATAGATGGATCATGAGTTTGTTTAATTTTCTCATTTAATTGGTATGACAAATAAGCGTAATTTGTCCTTCCTTTGGTATATGGAAGAACAACAATATCGGATTTTTTTTTTTTTTTTATGAATAACATTCAAAGGGCACGAAACAGAGTTGCACAATCTTAACTTTGTTGGAACTCTACAATTTTTCTCACATTCTGGAATTTGTTACATTATATTATTGTATTTGTATGGGACTTAGAAAGTAAAACATGCTTCTCTACCTTCTGCTTTTAAATATTTTGGCACCATTCTCTTTTATAGGATAATTAGATCTCATGATTTTTTATTTTGTTTTCCAGATTCTAAACCTTGTTCAGACCAAAAAAATGCAAGGCATAAGATAATCGTTGGAGTGGGATTTGGAGTTACAGCTCTATGCCTTGTCTTTATAATAGTTGGAATCTTTTGGTGGAAGGGCTACTTCAAAGGAATAATTAGGACAATAAAAGGTAAATACTAAACAAGCATTTGTGCTTTCCACAAATACTCTCTTAAACAATACGATAACTTACTACATAAAAGGAAACAGGTTGTTCCTATGAATACTTATTTTGTGTTGACTTATTGGACAGGTACTGAAAGACAAGATTCACAGAAGGGGATATTTACGTTAAAACAAATTAGAGATGCCACAAATGATTTCAGTCCTGATAATATGATTGGAGAAGGTGGTTTTGGTCCTGTCTACAAGGTATTGGAGTGAACGCCCTTTTTTCTTTGAAGCGTAAAAAAATTCTGTTCATCAAGTAGCATGTAAAACTCTAAATAACTGTTGGATTGCAGGGTCAATTATCTGATGGAACATTGATAGCAGTCAAACAACTCTCATCAAAGTCACGGCAGGGAAACCGTGAATTCTTAAATGAGATAGGCATGATATCTTGTTTGCATCACCCTAATCTTGTGAAACTTCATGGATGTTGCATGGAAAGGGATCAATTGATATTGGTGTATGAGTACATGGAAAATAATAGCTTGGCTCGTGCTTTATTCAGTGAGTTTCTACCCAGAGTGCAAACTATTATATTTATCTTTTACCTTGTCATCTAACAATTATATTTATACAGCTAGATAGGTTTCTAACAAACTAGATTATTTTATATATCAAAATCACTAGTTTATATGTTCTGCAAGATAAGATGCTAAGTGGACATTATGATATATCTCTGATTAATCTGAGGAAGTTTGTCTTCACGGAAATTTATCGTTTTCCATTTTTCTGGATACAAACTTAATAAGAAGTGAATGTCATAGCTAGTTTTTTCTTCCCCCTTTTCTCTAGACAAATTAATTACCCAGTGCTTGGATTTTTACTCTTAAATACTTTTCCTTTTTCCCAATTCTATCACTTTAGCAGCAACGGCATAGAAATTTGCAATCATGATTCATATTAATTCAACTAACTTCTTTTTGTATCTTCTCTAGGTTCAAAAAATCAACTTAAACTCGATTGGCCAACAAGGCTTAGAATCTGTATTGGCATAGCAAAAGGTCTTGCATTTCTTCACGAAGAATCAAGACTCAAGATTGTTCATCGAGACATCAAAGCTACTAATGTGTTACTGGATGGGAATTTAAACCCAAAAATATCTGACTTTGGGTTGGCTAGGCTAGATGAAGAGGATAAAAGCCATATCACCACCCGAGTGGCTGGGACAATGTCAGTTCTCCCTTGTTATTACAACTCAATAAATGCTTTCTTGATCATGAATTGGAATCTGTTAATTTTGTTTTGCAGAGGGTATATGGCACCAGAATATGCATTATGGGGTCACCTGTCTTACAAGGCTGATGTTTACAGCTATGGGGTTGTGGTCTTGGAAGTTGTTAGTGGGAAGAACAATAAGAATTACATGCCAACTGATAATTGTGTTTGCCTATTAGACAAGGTATTCTACTATTCTTCAATCATTTATCCAATTTTGGCATTATATATAAGTCCCTTTTGTTTTGGTAGTTATCCAATGCAAATATCTGTATTTTCACCATGTAAAAGAGAGGTAACAAAATTTCCATTGCAGGCATGTCATCTGCAGCGTACTGAAAACTTAATAGAGCTGGTTGATGAAAGATTGGGATCAGAGGTAAACCCAACTGAAGCAATAACTTTGATGAAAGTAGCTCTCCTGTGCACTGCTGTATCGCCTTCACTTAGGCCTACAATGTCTGAGATTATAAACATGCTTGAAGGAAGAATGAGCATTCCAGATGATGCTATTCAACGACCAAGTGCTTTTAGTGAAGATTTAAGGTTTAAAGCCATGAGGGACATTCATCAACAAAGGGAAAATCGCAGTTTTAGTACAAGCCGAACAGACAATTAAACAGGAGTCCTTACACTAGGCTCTCCCTAAACATTTGGCAATGACTTGGTGTTGGTTCATGATTTCATTGTTGCTGACCATATTGCAACATGAGATATCCTTAGAGCATAGCAGAGGTTTAATCTTTTAGGATAACCAACCGTAATGATCACTATTTTTAGGATATAACATTTTTCACTCCGTCTTTAAGAATATATTCACATCTAGATCCGTGTAAATTTCTAGCTGCTATTGAAGGGATTTTTTTTCTTCTTTGAACCTGGGTATTTCATTTTGAGAAATTATTGTATGGTTCAGATGTAGTCCCAGTTAATCTTTGCGTTGCACACAATTACGTTTTTTTAATTTATGAAAACAAAATTGACGTATGACACGGAGATTGTTTAAACTAAAATAATCTTGAACCATATAATAATTTCTCATTTAAGAGGGGCATATGAATTGCCACTGGATATACACACTTGGAGAAAGTTTGTACATACGCGTCCTTGAACTTGGGTGTTATTGGAAATGTTATTTGTGAACATTAGGCAAATTATTGAAACTGATTGCGCAGTATGACATTATAAAAAATGATTATTATAATTTTTATTATTTTGAAGTTTCTACTTTCGAAAAAAAAAAAAGATTATTATAATTTTTATTCCCACATTAACCCCATCTTGATTCTAATCCATTATAAAGGTGCGGAAAACTTAAGTATAATCATGTATTAAAGGAATGGATGCAACACAAGCAAAAATGAAAATAACCATCGTACTTTCATTAACACAATCTTGTAGAACACATAAAAAGTTGATGAAACAGAAACCTGCAAACATACTGTCAGAAAATATATAACTAGAAAGACAACTTAAACTACTAAATACTAATGGTTGCATAATTACTCAGTTTGGGACAGGGGATAATATAGGTAACATTCATGAACACTTTCAATAATCACTGTAGCTGCCAATTCGGTCAATTATGTTGGCAACGGTTTCTTTGCTCTCTCTCAGGACATTGACACTCCTCTGCAGCTTTTCACGCTTCATGCATACTTATAGATCAGAAACTAAGGGGAAAATGAAATGAAAGGACAGTTTTGGTATCCTGAAATTAAGCACGCGAGAATGTAGCTTTTCGTGTTTAGGTAATTGAAGGGTTGGCTTCGTTAAATGCATGGTGTTATTGCTCTAACTTGAAGGGAATGTGAGGAAGCTAGACACTTTTATTAATTGCTCTCTCACGTATCACATGTATGGTCGTGACTCGTGAAAAAAATGTTTGGGCATATGTAAAGTTTTTACTTTTGTTGTGTTTAAAATACAAATTTTAATGGTGCTATTTAAGTATCGAAAATTATAAAGGTACACTTCAATCTTTTGGCTGCACGAGTTAAAAGAACGGCTAAAGAGAGAAAATTAAAGAAAAAGTAATAAAGATTACAAATACAATGTAATAGAAAATAAATAAAGAAATAAAAAATGAATATATAACTATAAGACAAATGCTATCGGGCACTGATTAGAAAAATCTTAAATATGACTACTCTTTTAGTATTACATTGCTAACATTGATAAATAAAATATTTGAGATTTTAGTTTCTATTGTTGATGTACCGATATTTAAGTTTCGTTAAGTTATTTTGTAAATTCTGAATTATTTGATAATTTTTAATGGATTTTTTGAATTATTTTTATTTATAATTGGGCATTTGAATTTATATTTGTATTTTTTTAATTGACTTTTGTCTAGCTAACCAATTTCGTGCTAAAACTTTCTGGAATACAAAGGAAGTGTCAGTTGATCTCTATGGGGGTGCAGGAAGAAGGTTGTTACTTCTTGCACCACACAAATTTCACCCTGCACCTCCTTTTAATTTTTAATTTTCAAAATTGCCTTTTTTCAAAATTTTATAATTTTCAAAATTCCATTTAAGAAGGTGCAGCTTGATATATGTGGAAGTAGGAAGCATGGGTCCAGGAGAAACGCCCCAATTCTGTTGAACCCAGTCCATTTGGTGATACACGCCCAGTCAGCGACGAGTTTAACTTTCTACACCATTTATTTTTCTAATACATCCAACATGCACAGTGTAATGCCAATTTTTCCCTTCTCATAATCCGTAAATTGCATACCAACATACACCATTCGATTTTATATGGATCGGCAATCCGTAAGAGTCATATGGATTGTCATACGGATGACCGATCCGTATGAGTCATATGGATTGGCAATCCATATGGCTCATACAGATTGTTGATCCGTAAGAGAGTCATATGGATTGGTAATCCATATGACCCATACGGATTGCTGATCCGTAAGAGTCATATGGATTGCCAATCCACATGACTCTTACGGATTGCCAATCCGTATGAGTCATATGGATTGGTAATCCATATGACCCATATAGATTGTCGATCTGTATGAGGGTAAAATTGGAAATAAAAAAAATATGCTGGATGTATTAGAAAAAGCGCTGGTATAGGAAGCAGGACTCTTCAGCTACTTGTACTGCAGAATATGCAATGGTCCATTTTTTCATTCTTCTACTGGGCCGACTCAAACAACCTTGACCCCATCAAATTTATATGTTTGAGTTAATTTCTTTTTAGTTGAACCAATTTTGTAAGCTACAAATGATTTTACCTCTGATAAAAAAAATGATTTTAGCTTCTCCAAAATGTTAGTTTTAATTAATTATAAGTTAATTTTAGTGCAGTAAGAAAGTTAATTTTAGTTTACAACATAAAATTATTTTCTTTATTTTTTATTTTATTTTTTACTAAGTGCTTATATTTTATGTAAACATGACCTTAATTAAAGTAAATTAATCTTAAATCTCTCTTTTTTTTAACTTTAAAATTAATAAAAAATAAAAAATGTATGAAAAATTCAGGACACCAATTCATCATGGCTCATATGGCATTGAAATATCACAATATTAATAAATTTTCATAACTAAATTACCCTCTTTTTCAAATAAAAATTAATTGTAAATTACAAAAATATTAATAACTTAATTAGTACACCAAACGTTATACACATATTTTTTATTATAATATTAGGAGTTAACTTAATTTTGTGGGTCTTTCAATTTCATCTAATACTGAGATTGCTAAAATGAGTGCTTAACTTAATTTTACAAGTCCTACATTGTTTTAAAAATATGTTATTTATAATATATATTTCTTAAGCAATGGTTGTGTATATAAGCAATGATGCTTATATTAGTAATGTCATGTCATCTGTTTCAGTAAATAAAAAAGTTAAATAATGTTGTTGAAAATTAAACTAACTCATGTAAACATTTGCTTTTATTTTATGCTGTAATAACCATTGAAGATATAATGAAATACTATATCAACAGTTCAAGTTTTATCTATTTCCATATTATAAGTTTTCATTCTTGAAAAAGAGTGGTTTTTAGAGTTAATGTGTTTTTTTTTTCTTTTCTAAATCAGAGAAAATTACATGTAATAAGGTAATTATATTCTATTTCGTGTGAGGAGTAAACGAACATGACAAATCAATGACATAACATTTTAAACTGTGAAATCATTTTTATTTTTTTATTTTTGGACAAATTAAAGTGAATTATTATAAAGGTTCATCACATAAAAATATGATAATTTATTTTATTCCTGATTTATTATTGGGTTTATCTATCACCCATTTCAATTAATTTGGGTTAAATATAATGTTGATGTTGATGTTGGACAAATTAAGGTGAAGTCATCTTGTTAGTCATACTATTATTTAGCCGGCTAGCTAGCTAATTGAATTTGTAATAGATTGAAACATCAACTAGTGGCTCGAAGTAACAAGTGGGGTTCTGCTACCCTACCTGAAAAAGTAATCAATAAAGCAAATTATATTGTAATTTTCACCATCATCGAAATTTATATATTGTATGATGTGAACACCATGACAGGTCTATATCTGTTGGTACTCTTTTAGATTTTATGTAAAAATGAAAGAACAAAAGTCTTTACTTGGTGACATATTTCATGACACCCTGGATTTTTTATGTTAATTTATTGCTCAGTCAGAATTACTAAACATTTTCTTCTCAACAAATGTTTTTTAATAAACAAAGAAGTTTCAGTATGCTATGTTTTTTAGCCGTGAGTGTTTGCCAACTTTTCAAATGCCCTGGAGTTGTGCAAGAAAGGGGAGGGGGGAAGATTTAAATAAAAATTACACTAAGTGTTGGGAAGCTCTTGGATGATCCCCTAGTCTTTTTCTTGCTGGAGAGTTGCTTTGGTTAGACATGCATAACCTACAAAGAAGATTTCAAATGTTATTATTTTTATGGACCTTCTTCCATGACCCTGCATTCATCCCACAGATAAAGTAATTAATCTAAGTTGTTGATAAGAAAATTAACCGATAATTTTTTAATAATTTATAATTTGTTACGTATACGTACGTACATAGTACTAATTAATTGTACATTGATTTTCTCATTAACCATTAAAATTACTTATTACACCATGAGATTGGGGCATTGGCCACAGTAAAACAAGTATATGCGTGATGAATTTTTTGAATAAAATATATTTTATCTTAATAAATATAGTTAAATTTAATTTTCATTCTCTATGTTTTTTTTTCTGTTGGATTTATTTTTATAAGATTAAAAATCTTTTTAAAAAAAAAAAAAAGGTTCTTCTCATCACTAAATGATCACGTGTCAGATTTCTGTATATATATAAGGTCACATGTGATCTTATAATAATTGGTTGCTCACATGTGATAAATATGTCATATAGGACACTATTTTATGTGATTTAGTAAGAGATTTAATGTTTTCATAGTGTTGTAAGAGTATAATATTTCATGCAAATTCAGAGGGTATTTAATGTTTCATTTTGATTAAGGCAGGATGTATATTTGTAGATTAGATTATGTTATTGATCATTCTGATTTTAGTGCTTGAGAATTGAGATTCATCACTTTGTTATAATCATAAACTTTTGAAAAATTTAGAGTGAAGATTTGTAAGAGGTGTTTCCAGTGTCATCCACCAACCTTTTGGGATATAGGATATAGCCATTTTGTACTCTTGTTGACACTGATCGATGGAAAACTGTCTTCGAATCTTCCTGTTCAAGAGTCGGCGAATTTCCATGTAACTCAATTTCGCTATCAACCAATATAAATTAATGATAGCTGACCTTATTAATTAACTACGAGGCATTTGGTGTGTGCATATATAATTATCTATTACACATACATTGCTTAGCTGGATCTGGATGTATATATAGGGAAGAGAATGCTCTTCCCCTGTTGTATTTTCCTACTTTCATTTCTTTTGAATTGGCTATTCATCAAAAGTTTTCTACAGGGTCATGGTATCTCATTATTTTTGCTTAATTTGTTTATATTATTATTACATGCATGTTCCTAACCGTTTTCAAGTTTCTTGCATGCCACTTAATTACATCATTTGCACGCAGGAAAATCGTGTTGTTGACGGGAATGTGGAGAGGATGCAGCCGGAGGAGGAAGCAGATGAGCTGGTTGTTCATGGAAAAGTTGATTGGAAAGGAGGAAAAGCTTTGAAACACAAACATGGGGGAATGAAAGTTTCATTGCTCGTACTTGGTAAGTTAGGATTGACTCTATGAGTTCATAATCATAATCATGGACATCTTCCTAAAGAGTAATTAAATAACATGAAAATGTTAATTAGTGTTGGAGTTAGTCTTGGATTGAGAAATGGAGGGGTTAATTAGTAATGCCTATGGGAACTAATCCCTAGCTGAAGTGATGGCATGGTACCGTGACCACTAAGGAAAAAAAAAAAAAAGATAAAGTAAAGTCCTCAATTTAATGACCACTAACCATACAAGTTTTATGACATACTGTTGTGTCTTTAATTAATTAATTAATTCTGCATAATGCATATTAGTACTACAATACACTAGTAGTTTATTAATTGATGCAGTAGTGAGTGTGATTTGGGTTTGGGTGCAGCGGCATTTGGTATGGAGAACTTGGCAACTCTGTCTCTAGCAGTGAACTTGGTGTCATACTTCACTATAGTGATGCATTATGAACTAGCAGATGCAGCTAACATGGTCACCGATTACATGGGTGTTAATTACATGCTCTCCATTGTCGTGGCCGTTTTTGCTGACACTTGGATTGGCAGATACAAATCAGTTGTTATTTCTGGAATCCTCGAGTCTTTGGTAAGATCCAAAATTATTACCTTAATTCCTCATTGCATAATAACACAAGTTACTAATCATTATTGGTAAAGGTATTGGTATGAAATGAAAGACATGAAACTATCAGCCAAACCCTAGATATATAGATGTTTATGAGTTTTTGACCGAATAAGCAACGTAATCTATTTTTTAAACCCACCTTATACCTATTCTTTTTTCTTTCCGATTACATCATTTATTATTTATATTACTTTCTTTCTTTTATCTCTCAAATAAATAAGGAATAATAAACCTTGACTAAAAAAAAAAAAAACCTTTGACTCTCAAGTATATGGGAAGAGATACATAAAAAGAAAAGAGGGGGCAGTAAATGTGAAAGATTATATGATTGGAAAACATAAATAAATAAGAGTAAAATAAATATGGAAAAGTGAAAAAAATATGATGCTGATTTTTCTCTATCAGGCATGCTCTTGAGTCTTGACTAATATATTTACATGAATCATAATCAAGGGTTATTAATTAATCATTTATTATAAATTGTAAGATTTAAATATGTGTTACATAAATATAAGTTGGGATCATGAGTAAATATGATTTTTCTTGTTCACCAATAGTTTTCACTAATTATAAAATAAAATAAAAGATATTTTGATTTTTTTATTGTTTCAGTTACTTATTTTGATTTTGGAACATGAAAGACTATTTGCTAATTAAACAAAAAAAATGAAAATAAAATAAAATAAAGTAAGCTATATACAGTAAACGGAGATGTTAAACTTTATTAAATGATATCTTTAGTTATTTTTTTTACTATAAATCAATTAATTTTATTATTAAATTTAAACTAAATTCTCATAAAGTTTATATAGTTAAATAATTACTTTATACTTTATTATTTTAATTTAACGTATGATATATTTTATATATCTACCAGGATTTAAATTAATTATCTAAAATTTAACCAATAAATATAATTACTGAAATAATATCCAATTTCTGTCACTCGGATAACAGATTAATTCTAGGGTGATTGCTAGACATATAATTGCAGGTATTCATCTAATGATTAATAATGATATTAATTCTTTAATTTAAACAAATAAAAATAAATTAGATAAGAAGTATTTTTAAGGAATAATTTATCAACTTATATATAAATAAAAAAGTCTAATGGTCAGACTCTGAGATTATATATTGTCCTTCAATTATAATTAATTTATTAATATAAATTTTAAGATAATTATTAAAAAAATCAATAATCTTATTATATATATATATATATATATATATTATGAAATTGTTTTACACTATTATATATTTATTTTCTCTTGAATAAAAACAGTTGAAAGTAAGCTCAATTTATATATGCAACTAATTTATCAGAAATAATTTTCTAAAGCTTATTCAATTAAGTGCATATATGAATGTATTGTTGTAGGGACTGGCATTGCTTACGATACAGGCACGCGTGGGTAGCCTAACACCACCCTTTTGCGACCTGTACCATGTGAGAGATGCACCTTGTGAAAAGCTTAATGGGAAGCAAGAAGCATTTCTCTTCATTGGCCTCTACTTGTTGGCCTTTGGCGGTGCAGGTTTGAAGGCTTCCCTGCCATCACATGGTGCTGATCAGTTTGATGAAAGAGACCCCAAAGAAGCAATGCAAATGTCAAGCTTCTTCAACGGTCTCTTTTTAGCACTTTGCGTTGGTGGTGCAGTCAGCTTAACGTTTAATGTGTATATACAAAACCATAATGGATGGGTCTGGGGCTTTGGGATCTCCACCGTTGCTATTGTTTTGGGCACCATTATCTTTGCCTCTGGATTGCCACTATACAGAATTCATGCTGCACGTACCACAAACGGAATCGTGGAGATCATACAGGTATATATACACCCTTTTGTAAACCTAGTTTTCTGCTGCATATATTTCAACTTGAAAAGTTTTTTCTTATGCACCACATACATTGTAAATTATCCACTAATCACATTTTTTAAACATGATTATTATATAAGTTAATATTTTTTATGAAAATTCTTCACATTGTTGGTATATATATTATTCTATTTTTATTTACTTATAGAATTATACAATACAATAGTTGAAGTTTTTAAGCTCGATATTGCAATGATCAACCGCATTAGTTTTGAATTCTTCGCTTCTATTTTCCAGGTCTATGTTGCTGCAATTCGCAACAGAAACCTTCCCCTTCCTGCCAATCCCAACGAACTATATGAGATTCAACAGGACAAAGAAGCTGCCGTGGAAATAGAATATCAACCTCATAGAGATATTTTCAGGTTCAATCCCACTGGGTCTAATATTAGTGAAATACTATATTTTAATTCTTCATAGTTTAAGTATTAATGAGTAATGATAAATGTACATGGGATTCTCCACCGTGTCCATCTGTCACACATGGTTAACCATGTGCGTAAATAAATATGATTGTATACAATTATCAATATGATGAATTTATATTGTTTGTAGTTAATTGTGTCTGCAAGTAGTTAATAGTATCACCAAGTTAATTATGAGGTTATTGAAATGTTTAATGGTGATTAACGTTACCTCACAAGTCACAACTGATTAATAGTCAATGAACTTGTACATATAATTATCATTATGTAGTTTTGACACAAATAGTTAAATGTCTCACAATCTATGAAAAATCTATGAAACATGGATATTCTGAAGAAAAAAAATTAACTTATCAAATACAGATACCGATATTTTTGGGATATTCAATTTTATTTATCGATTTAGTCAAATATTTTCAAAAGACACTTTTGTAAATAAAAAAAATATTCTAAATAGAATGAAATTTGTTCTTCCTCCATATACACACTAGTTGAGACATTTATTAATTTTGTATGGATAATCTATTATTTATGTTTATGACTTTCCTTTTATTATATTTTATTAATATGAAATATGTTCTAAAAAATATTATTTAACACGTATCGGGAACTTGTCGAAATATTAGAATTTTTGAAGAATGTATTGAAGTTCCGTATCAGAAACGTATCAAAAATACCATGTCTGTATCGGTGCTACATAGCTCACAAGTGATTAATTTTCTTTTGCGCAGGTTCTTGGACAAAGCAGCTATCCTAAGAAGATCTGATCATGTGCAATCTGAGAACCAAGAGACTCCAAACCCATGGAAACTATGCAGAGTTACCCAAGTAGAAAATGCAAAAATCATTCTAAGCATGCTCCCTATATTCTGCTGCTCAATCATAATGACCCTTTGCTTAGCACAACTCCAAACCTTCTCTATTCAACAAGGCTCCACCATGGACACCAGGATCGCCAACCATTTCAACATCCCACCTGCATCTATACCAATCATCCCGGTTGCCTTCTTAATCATTTTCGTCCCTTTCTATGATCGTGTTTGTGTCCCTTTTGTACGTAAATTCACCGGTATTCCCACCGGCATTACACACTTGCAGCGCATAGGAGTAGGCCTAATACTCTCTTGCATCTCCATGGCAATTGCAGCAATCATAGAGGTCAAAAGGAAAGGAGTTGCCAGAGACAACAACATGCTTGATGCATATCCAGTATTACAGCCATTGCCAATTAGTATATTCTGGATTTCTTTTCAGTATTTTGTATTTGGCATAGCTGACATGTTTACCTATGTGGGACTTCTTGAGTTTTTCTATTCTGAGGCACCACAAAGCCTTAAATCCACAGCAACATGCTTTCTCTGGTGTGCCATGGCCCTTGGCTATTTTCTGAGTTCCATAATGGTGAAAATTGTGAATAGTGCAACCAAGAACATTACCGCAAGTGGAGGTTGGTTAGAAGGGAACAATATTAACCGAAACCATCTGAACTTGTTCTACTTGCTCCTTTCCATATTGAGCTTGATCAACTTCTTTGTCTATTTGTTCCTTTCAAAGAGGTACAAGTACAGGCCTCAACACCCTGCAGTTACTGGAGGCAATTAAGAGGAGTGAATATTGGGAGATAAAGGTTTAGCTTAATATGATTAATATGGAACAGTGAAGATTTAGTGGTTGTACTTTTCTTTGTTTGTCAAAAATGTATGTGAGTAAATAGAATAATAGATAGAGGACTGCACCTTTCTTTTCCTTGTAATGTCTGGAGTTAGAGCTATAGTTTCCAATAAATCCATGTGAATTTTTTATTTTACCTCTCTCTTTGGACACATTTGATTTCTATCTTCAGTTTTGCTAGAAGTTTTTTAAATTAATGAAAAGTTATAATTTTTTCATGGAAACGTGTCTATTCATGAAAAAAATACAAATATAAAAGGTTATATCTTTCTATGAAAAAGTATAAGTTTGTATCTTTCATGAAAGTGTGTTCATTAATGAAAAGATGAATATTGTAAGGAGTTATCTCTCTACCAAAAGTCCAAAAATGAATCTTTTGAAAGATTGTATCTCTGCACCGAAAGACGTAAGCTGATTTAAGAATATAATCAATTTACATATAAAAAAGTATATAATTACACAACATAACCATAGAAATCAGCTGGTTTTTTACGCTCAAATAACTTAATTTCTTTCTTCCCTTACGTGCAGATATGACTAAGGAAATCATTATTTCGTAAATAATTAATGTTGATAAGCTTGATTGTGAATGTGTAAATGATATCAAGAAACTCCATTATATTAATTCTAAAAGGGATCCACCATTATACCCCATTCAATTTATGTATAAATTGGTGGGAGCATATCGAACCTAAAACTTAGTGTTTCACAAATGCTTTACAGACTTAATTTTTTTTTTTTCCTTTCTTTTGATCGATTTAATTTGTTGCAGAACCTCACCCTTAATATTTTTATTCTTTATTATAGTATCATCATCACCAATATGTCTC
>PYAF01000779.1:202226-213731 GCA_007407185.1 Glycine tomentella
AAGGGATCCACCATTATACCCCATTCAATTTATGTATAAATTGGTGGGAGCATATCGAACCTAAAACTTAGTGTTTCACAAATGCTTTACAGACTTAATTTTTTTTTTTTCCTTTCTTTTGATCGATTTAATTTGTTGCAGAACCTCACCCTTAATATTTTTATTCTTTATTATAGTATCATCATCACCAATATGTCTCGGTTAAAAAAAAAAAAAAAAAAAAACCATCACCAATATGTCCAATAATCTTTATATTATAATATTTCTATGATGTAATATCTAAATTAATTTTATTAATAAATTTAAGTTTTGATTTTGTTATATTAATAACAGGTTAATACGCTTTAATTAATCATGGGTCAAAACTATGATCAGATGTTAGGAAAACAATGGATAAAACATCAGGAAGATTTCCATTAATGGATCATATATTACCTATACAAAGGAGCCTTACATTATACATCTCAACCCAAAATTTTAAGACATTAATTAGATACATGTGTCTTATTAAATTCTATTGTATCGAGTTTCAAAATAACTATTTTAAAGTCAATTTTATTATTATTATAAATTTAAAATTATTTATTTCATTTAGAAAATAAACAAAATGAACTGAAATAAAAAAAAATGTTTGTAAAAAAAATCATGATTTTTTTTACTTAATTGAAGAGTTTTAATTGATATATTTCTTGGTGTAACAAAGAACTAAAAAAGGTTTTTATTTTAAAAATATATATTCATTAATTGGTTATTTTAAATTTTAATTTAAAAGCAGAAAGCTTTTTGAAAAGGATTCCTTTGTAAAATGACTGGATTTGAAAGAAAAAAAAAATCTAATTCATAAGCCATCATAGCTCAAATCACCTTTCAGAAATCACACATCAACAAGCCATAATGGCTAGGGGTGTTCGCGGTCTGGATTGGATCGGTTTTGAAGCAAAAAATCATCCGATCCAATTCCTTCGGTTTGGTCATTTGATCATCCATTCGGTTTAATTTTTTTTCAAATCCGATCCGATCCAATCCAATCCAATTTTTTTCGGTTTGGATTGGATTGGTTTTCGGTTTTTTAAAAAGTCTAAAAATAAAACTTATGAGACTTATTTTTATCAAAATAAGGAGTATCTAACATAAACAAACATTCATTGGACAAAAACAAACATCATTTTCTAATTTTCATTAGACAAACACGTTAATTGGACAAAATAAGGAGCAATGTATTGGATTTTTGGTTTTTGGACTATGATGGGGAATAGGCCCAAGTAGATAAAGGGTAAGGTATGGTTTATAATTGGATCGGTTTGGATTGGATCGGTTTTCACCGGCCAATCCGAAAACCGATCCAATCCTGTGAAAATTTTCGGTTTTTTTTCAGTTTTTCAATTTTTCGATTTTCGGTTATTTCGGTTTTCGATTTTTCGGTTCGGTCACCGCGGTTTGCATCGATTTGAATCGGTTGATTAACACCCCTAATAATGGCTAATCCCTATTATTTATGATGAAAATATATGTTATTTTAGCTTTTTAATTTGTTTTTATATTTCTCTAAAAAAATTGTTTTTATTTACAAATTTTATTTAAATTTATAAATTATCATATATATATTTTTTAAAAATAGTGATATTTCACCTACATATTCGTACATAATAACGTAAATAAGATAAAATTATAGTAGTAAGCTAATTATATCCAATTGCGTCTGAGGAGTTAAACGAACATGACGAATCAATTTTGCGACATTTTAAAGTGTGAATTGATAATTGTATGTATATGTAAATTTCACATATAAATCACATAATAATTATCTTTTTTTCCCTCTATTTTAATTTTTTTTATTAAAACGTAGGAATTTAATTTTTTATGAACTTTTATTCAGTAGATGTTAAAATTAGTTGATTTATAGTATGTTGGTTGAATTTTTTTGTAGAAAATGATACAACACAGACATGGAAGATGGATTGAAGATATGGAGTAGCGCACTCAGTGCACACATGCAGGCTAAGCGCGCATCTGACGGCTTAGCACGCACATGAATGCAGGCTTAGCGCACGCCCGCAGTGGCAGAACCAGGAATTTTATTGAGAGGGGACGAACATAAAAAAAAATTATATCATAAATAAAGTACTCTGAAAATAATACAAATCTAATATATAAAAAAAATATTACAGAAATTAAAATCACTTCAGATAAAATCATATGATGCATTTTTATCTATTTTTATCTACGAATCACAAAACAATAGTCATATGCTATTTTCTAGATACATTACTAGTTTCATCAATAATAAGACAAAACTTGGCATTGAAAATTTCTTCCCGTATTGTGTTCTTAACCTTTTCAGATATCTATTTTCAACCAATATCTCAATATGTTAACATTTTTATACATTGAGATAACATTTTTCCCAATATGGCATAGAAAAATACATTTTTCTCTTTCATTAACATTTTTCCAATTTCTAAATCCCTCATCAACAAATGTATTAAGTCCAAAACGACTACTGTCACATGGTTTACTAAATAAATAACAAGGCAAACAAAATGCAGCATCTTTGCTTGGAGAATACTATAACCAAGATGGAAACAAATCAAACCAAGAACAACAAGAAGAAGAAAGAAAAAAAGAGGGGAAAAAAAAAGAATGAAGGGATACCTGAAACTCTTCTCTTTCAATGGTTTATCAAATGAAATAACTTTTTTGACTCCTTCTGTTCTCTTGGGATTTGTGTTTCCTTTTTTTTTCCTATGTCCAGATCTCTTCTTTTTATAGTGTTCTTTCTCCCTCTTTCTCTTTATTCTTTTCCTTTTTATTATTTTTTTTTCGTTTTATCATTTTTTTTCCGTTTTATCATCTTTCTTTCCTTTTTTTCTTTTTCTGTTATCTCTGTTTCTCATTTTATTTTTATTATATTTTCTTTCCTTTTTTATATATATTTTTTTTCTCTTTTATGTTTTCTTTTCTTTTTATTGTTTTCATATTCTTTTTCTTTTCTTTTTTTTTTACTATGTTTTCTTTATATTTTTTTCTTTCCTCTTTTACCTTTTTTAAGATTTTTTTCCTCTTTTTTTTCCTTTCATTTTCATTTTTTTATTAATTTTTGTAGGGGGGGCGGTGGCCCACCCTAGCCCCCCTGGTTCCGCCCCTGACGCACGGCCAATGTCAAAAAAACATGATTATGCGCGTCTTGAAGATAAAAAGAGGAGAAACACGGTGCAAAAGAGGAGGACAGATAAAAACAAGAGTTAGGGCATGAAAAATAGGGAAAAACCCACTCACTTGGGAACCCCTTCCTCCATTTTCTTTTATTCCTCTTGTTTCCTTTTTGTATTTGTAAACCTCTCATGACAATGGGAGGCTAAACCATCCATTATTGGGAGCTTAATAACCAAACACTCTTGATGTAATTATTCTTATTATCTATTTAGTGTTATTTTGATATTATTGTTCCTTTTTTAAGTTTATTGTCATATTTGTGGTCTGATCATACATGCACATGTAATGTTATATGGTTTATGCATTGAGAAATGTTTACATCCTAAAAACTTGAAAAGAACATCTAGGTAATTCATATCTAGAGATAAAATTGTATTGTTTAGCTTAAGTGTGCATCTTTACTCTTAATGCAAATTATTTGATGTAACTCTTAAGGGATTAGGAGTGAAATTAGGTATTTAGATTCTTTCATATTAGGAATCATGGTTAGAATAAGTTAGCGGATGAAGATAATATTTGGAATAACTTTAGATGGTGAAAAATATCAAACATTACATCAAGAGTAGTTTCGATAAACCGAATCCTAACATGTTTCGTATTTTGCATCAACCGACAACTCACCCCAAGTGTTTGTGTTCTATTTCTTTAATGTGCTATACTTAATTATTTTTATTTATGTTGAATTTTATGTTTCCGCATTAATATTAGATAAATATCAAATTTAATTCATTGTACGCTTAAAATTAAAAATATACAAAATTTATTTACACTCAGACTTACAATTTTATTATTACTTAGACAAATTAGTATATCCAAAGTGTTAACATGAACTAATCTTAGCAGCAACTTAGATTTTTTAATCAAAAATTGGAGTTTGTTCCCGACGTAGATATGGAATAATCAAAAAATACTATTTTATCCTAAAAATAGACTGATTCAATCAGAGGGAAATTGCACCTCCTCATGATTATTAATTAAAAAAGAATAATATTCTTAGTAGTCATAGTGTCATACTATTATTTAGCCGGCTAGCTAGCTAATTTAATTTGTAATAGATTGAGACATCAACGAGGGGCTAGTGGCCGTTCTCTGCTACCCCACCTGAAAATATATTCAATAAGGCAAATTATTGTAATTTTCACCATGATCGAGAGATTTTTATATTGTATGGTCGATATGAACCCTTTATTATATGTCTATATCTGTTGTACTCTTTTAGATTTTTTTGTAAAATGTAACATCAAAACTTTCTTTTATTTGTGACACTCATGATATATACACCGGACTTTTTTAAGTTAAATATTGCTTAGTTAGTATTACTAAACAACTTTTTCTTAGCAAAATGTCAATTTTTTAATATAAGGTCTCCAAGCAAAAGAGGTTTCTGTAAACGATCAAGAAAGCGGGAAAAAGAGCTCTTGGACTATCCCTGAGTGTTTTTTTTTTTTTTTTTTTTTTTTTTTTTTTTTTTTTTTTTTTTTTTTTTTTTTTTTTTTTTTTTTTTTTTTTTTTTTTTTTATTTTTTTTTTTTTTTTTTTTTTTTTTTTTTTTTTTTTTTTTTTTTTTTTTTTTTTTTTTTTTTTTTTTTTTTTTTTTTTTTTTTTTTTTTTTTTTTTTTTTTTTTTATTTTTTTTTTTTTTTTTTTTTTTTTTTTTTTTTTTTTTTTTTTTTTTTTTTTTTTTTTTTGTAGGAGAGTTGCTTTGGTTACGTTACGTGCGCATATATAACGTGCATAGAAGGTTTCAAATTCTAACTGTGGATGGATATATACAGGCCACATGGTTGGTAAAGGTTATATTAATGACCGGTAAAAACGAATTTTGATGGAGTGTGTTGCTTTTATCCATTCACAGATAGATTTAGCTCCTTTAAAATGAGTAATGATAAAGTGATTATCTCAATTATTAATAAATAAAAAATCAACAGTTAATAATGTGAGATTTCTTATACATGTGCACGTACATAATATCATTTATTGATTTTTTTATTATCAATGATTAATATTATTTACTTTACCTTCTAAAGTGACACTGGTTTAAATTCACCTTGAGATCGATTGGGCCACGCGCGATGAAAACAAGTATGTGATGATATTTTTATTGAATATATTTTTAATCTTTATGAAAATAGTTAAATTTTAATTTAGTTTCATGCACCATTTAGAGGCAAAAATCACTGCTAGGTATGCCTCAAACACAAGGTGGTGCTCCATTGTCAGGTGTTGGAAGGACAAAATCACTCCTGTTTAGTTACTTTTCTTGCTCATTTCATGCTTAACTCTTTCCCTTTAGACATTTTTATAGTAAAGAAAAATCCCATAATAAGAGATTGTAAATTAATGTAGATCGAATCACTTTCCTTTATAGATGACGTATATGTCTTTTATTTTGTAAAAACAAGATGTGTTTCTATCAAACAATGCAGAAACTCAAGTGCTTCTACTTTTTCTGCGTGTCAACTGTCAACAACAAAGAGTCTTTTTGGAAACATTTGAAAAATATCGCAAATAGATGTTAATGTTAATGTTATATAGCTATATTATGAAAAACCTTTAGCAGCATCTTTTACATATTAATGACAACATTTTAAAATATATACTTTTAATTTAGACATGTTGTAATATTTAAATCCAAAAGCAAAAATTGAATTTAGTCTTGTGACGTATGCTGAAACAGGATAAACAATTAGATGATAAACAATTTGTGAAGTAGATAATTAAATATAAGGAAAAATTGAGTAACTAACTGGATATTATAGCCATTTTGTACTCGTCCTTATGCTGATCTTTTTGTTGATGCTGATAGAAAACCAGCATAGAATCTTACTGTTCTAGAGTCGGCAAATTCCATAAAACTCAATTTCGCTATCAGCCAAGAACATTGCATTCTCCTTTCGTAGAATTGGTCATCACTCATCACTACATCAGCCAACCTATGATGGTGACCGTATTATGCTCGTTACTCGTTTGGTGTGTTCATAATTATCTTTTATACACATATATTTCTAAGTTGGATAATATATATATATATATATATATATATATATATATAGGGAAGAGATCGAATGGTTTCTCCTATTGTATATTACTATACTTTCTTCCCTTAATTTCTTTTGAATTGGCCATTCAAAAGTTCTCGGCAGAACCATGGTATTTCATTATTTTTGCTTTGTTTATTATATTACATGCATGAACTCCATGATGTAGCAAACCATTTTCAAGTTTCTTGCATGCATTCCATTTACTTATTCAGCTCATCATTTGCATGCAGGATACTCATGTTGTTGATGGGAATGTGGAGTGGATGCAGGAGGATAAAGCAGAGCTGGTTGTTGATGGAAAAGTTGATTGGAAAGGAAGAAGAGCTTTGAAACACAAACATGGGGGGATGAAAGTTTCATTGCTCATACTTGGTAAGCTAGGACTGAGACAGTTTGAGTTCATGCATGGACATCTTCCTAAAGATTAATTGACACATGAATGAAAATGTAACTACACTAATTATCTATATATATGGTGCGGGTTAAGAAATTTGAATATACACTTTTTTCATCATATGTATATATAAAACCATACATATATACAAGTTTCATTAGGATTAATTGTCTTTGCAGTTATTTCCGTTGATTATTATATTGATACAGCGGTTATTTGGGTTTGGGTGCAGGCACAATTGTTGTCGAGAACATGGCAACTCTATCACTAGCGGTGAACTTTGTGTCATACTTCACTAGAATTATGCATTATGAACTAGCAGATGCAGCTAACATAGTAACTAATGTCATGGGTGTTAGTTACATGCTTTCCATTGTGGTGGCCGTTGTTGCTGACACTTGGATTGGCAGATACAAATCCGTTGTTATTTCTGGATTCATTGAATCTTTGGTAAGATCCAAAATTACCTTAACTCCTTATTGCATAATAATACTATATATTAATCATTGTATATTGGCAAAGGACTAGAGGTAGCTAGTGCGCCTATGCCGTATGAAAGATCGATCTGAAACTAATTAACAATCAGCCAAATTCAAGATATATAAGTGTTTTTATGTGAGCTTGACCAAATATAGTAACCTAATCTTTTCTTTAATCTTGATCCCTTTTCTTACTGTATCGTTCATTATATATAAATGTGTAAAGTGGTATTTGGGATATGAAAGAAATTAAAGTCATATTTATTTTCAAATATAACTGTGAAATTACTAGTTTTCATAAGGGATAGTAATTGGTTGACTGGTGTATAGTGGGAAGAGAAATTAAGATAAAACAAAAAGAGAAAATTGACAAAAGTAAAAGATGATATGATTAGAAAGAAGAATAAAGATTAAAAAAAGAGAGCGAGAGACTATAAATATAAGACAAACATAAAAACCGGGTGTGAAAAGATATATGCTACGAAGAATTAGGTAGCAGAAGGAATTGCGTATCAAATTGAATTTGACTATAAAGTTTTAAATATATTTGATTTTTCTTATCCACCAATAGTTTTATTCCCTAATCTTTGTTTATATAAGAAGAAAAACATTTAAAGATAAGAGGATCAAACCTTGTTTCATACACATCGTTCTAACACAATCAACGCTTCTAATTATTATTATTTTTAATTTAAACAAATAAAATTAGATAAGAGATACTTTTAAGGAAATTTTATGTTAAAGTAGAAAATAATTGAATGACAGTAAGCTAAATTTATACGACTAATTTATTTAAACAGTTTCAAATCAATTTTGAGGATCAGTGAAAAATACTACCTCTTATTGTTCTGGCTTATTTAAAAATTGATCAATTACAAATGCAAGAATGTGTTGTGAATTGTGTTGCAGGGACTTGCATTGCTTACGGTACAGGCACACATGGGTAGCCTGACACCACCCATTTGCAACGTGTATGCGAAAGATGCACATTGTGCAAAGCTTAGTGGGAAGCAAGAAGCGTTTCTATTCATTAGCCTCTACTTGTTGGCCTTTGGCAGTGCAGGTTTGAAGGCTTCCTTGCCATCACATGGTGCTGATCAATTTGATGAAAGAGACCCCAAAGAAGCAATGCAAATGTCAAGCTTCTTCAATGGTCTCTTGTTAGCAGTTTGCATTGGTGGTGCAGTGAGCTTAACGTTTAATGTATATATACAAGACCGCTATGGATGGAACTGGGGCTTTGGAATCTCCACTGTTGCTATTGTTTTGGGCACCATAATCTTTGCCTTTGGATTGCCACTATACCGAATTCATGTTGCACATACAAAAAACGGCATCATTGAGATCATACAGGTATGTATACACCCTTTAGTAATTACCTTCTTGTTTTTAATTTGTTTTTCATATATAAGTAGGAAGCTCTAAATAGCTCAAACTTTGATCATGCATGAGCTAGATTTCATAATTATACATTATTTCCATTTAGTGCTTATACATGGCAATGCATATGAATTGGTTTTTTTAAGTTTGATACAGAGAAAAATGTTGAAGTTGGAATTGTATATTATGGGCCTTCATTGATAGATTCTCATGGAATCAAATTTATGTCTCGATAATGCATTGATTAAGCTGTTTGTTTAAATTCTTCGCTTCTATTTTCCAGGTCTATGTTGCTGCAATTCGCAACAGAAACCTTTCCCTTCCTGAAGATCCTATAGAACTATACGAGATTGAACAGGACAAAGAAAAAGCTGCAATGGAAATAGAGTATCAACCTCATAGGGATATTTTCAGGTTTAATCCCACTTGTGACTAAATTTAGTGATATATGTCACTTGATTATAGCTTAAGTACTAAACATGTTGCATGATTAGAGATTTAGAGTAAAATGCTTCATCTGCTGCTATATCACTCCAATTCCGATACATCTAGTTCTAAAATTTGAGGTTCTTTTTCACAGGTTTTTGGACAAAGCAGCTATCCAAAGAAGATCTGTCGTGCAACCTGAGAACCAAGCGACTCCAAACCCATGGAAACTATGCAGAGTTACCCAAGTAGAAAATGCAAAAATCATTCTAAGCATGCTCCCTATATTCTGCTGCTCAATCATAATGACCCTTTGCTTAGCACAACTCCAAACTTTCTCTGTTCAACAAGGCTCCACCATGGACACCAGGATCACAAAACATTTTAACATCCCTCCTGCATCCCTCCCAATCATCCCAGTTGGCTTCTTAATCATTATAGTCCCTTTCTATGATCGCATTTGTGTGCCTTTTCTTCGTAAACTCACTGGTATTCCCACCGGCATTACACACTTGCAGCGCATAGGAGTAGGCCTAATACTCTCTTGCATCTCCATGGCAATTGCAGCAATCATAGAGGTTAAAAGAAAAGGAGTTGCAAGAGACAACAACATGCTTGATGCCTTGCCAGTAAAACAGCCATTGCCATTGAGTATATTCTGGCTTGCTTTTCAGTATTTTATATTTGGCATAGCTGACATGTTTACCTACGTAGGGCTTCTTGAGTTTTTCTATTCAGAAGCACCAAAAGGCCTAAAATCCACATCAACATGCTTCCTTTGGTGCTCTATGGCCCTTGGCTATTTTCTAAGTTCCATATTGGTGAAAATTGTGAACAGTACGACCAAGAATATCACTGCAAGTGGAGGTTGGTTAGCAGGGAACAATATTAACAGAAACCATCTGAACCTGTTCTACTTGTTCCTCTCAATATTGAGCTTGATCAACTTCTTTGTCTATTTGTTCGTTTCAAAGAGGTACAAGTACAGGCCTCAACACCCTGCAGTTACCGGTGGCAATTCAGAGGAGTGAATACTGGGAGATAAAAGGCTTAATATGATTAATAAATGACGGGTTAAATATTAGGAGGTTGTACTATTTTGTTTGTCAAATGTATGTTTGAAAATAGAGGACTGCACGTTTCTTTTTTATGTAATGTCTTGAGTTAGAGTTATATACAGTTACCAAGAAATTCATCTGAAATGTTTACCTCATGCCTTTGGACATATTTGATTTCTATTTTTAATGTTAATTGCAAGTCTAGGAATAGAAAATTAAAATAACCTTATCTATTCCAAAGATTTTGATACAACCATTATAACAACAGCCAATAGAATCAACCCCAAAATTAGTCAAACTGAAGAACCACAGAAACATATTCATACTAAATGTCCATATATGAAATGAAAAGGTTCTAAAACCACTTACTTGATTTAACATAAATCCATATAAGCCAAGCATTACAGAGGAGGAAGTCCCTTAAGATAAGGCAAAACTAAACTTTGAACATAATTAGTGAAATCCAACCAAAGTGCTTGGTTGGGAATTTTAGCACACTCCGTGATGTTATCTCTCTGGTGATAGGTAATAAATAAAACTGAGACAATGAAATCTATCCTTTGCCATAAAAATGACATTGCCTGTTTGCCTTGTATTATACCAAAAAATCTCTGTTGTGGTAGCCTGGAAGGTGGTAGTATGGATTAGATGAAGATGTTGTCACAGAGGAACAACAGAGGTGTAGCAGAGCAGTTGCAACTTGCAATGATGTTGAATGCATGGGGCAAAGTTCCATGTGGTTCAATCTGGTTTATGGTTCATCATGGCATTATTTTAGTTAAATTATTCAATTGCTAAAAAACCTTACCAGTCCATTACAACCAGGATGGCATGAATAAGAACTGAGCACTATTTCTTAAGCACGAGCCGAAGCACAAAGCAGAGTAATAAAGGCAATATGAAAGGGTAATAATGTTTGAACATCTATTCTTGTTAAGCACTTAATCAATACTCATCATGTCTTTTTGTCTCTCTCATCTTATTACATCATATAAATTATGATTTTTATATTTTTTTATTCTCTTTTTTCCTCTCTCACTAGGGGATGTTTGATAGCCAGAATCATGATTTATTGGAATCATGATTTTTGAGAATATATACCAATATGTTTAGTTATTTTAATATATTTTGGCTCAGGAACTAAAAGGATTAGAGAGAAAAGAGAGAAAAGAGAAGAACTTGTTGTTCTTGTATTCAATGGAATTGTTGTGTGTTACAATGCTTGATGATACTCCTATTTATAGTAGTAATTCTAGAATTAAATAAAGAAAGTGGTACAATTAAATAAAGAAAAGAAAACTTGAATTATGATGGTGAGAGCCTTATGATGATGGTGGGAGTCTTGGTGAGTTGGATTCCATATCATTCTCCCCAGGTTGGAAAAGACTCGTCCTCGAGTCTAAGAATTCTTCTTCCTTGAAGTATGGTGAGAGATCGGCAACATTAAATGTAGTTGACACTCCGTAAGAACCGGGTAGCTCAATCTTGTAAGCGTTATCGTTGATCTTTTGAACAA
>PYAF01000779.1:213831-242366 GCA_007407185.1 Glycine tomentella
GTGGACTTCCGGCGGTGGCGATGTCAGTTTTCCCAAAAAAACGATCAGAGATGGGACTTTCGATGTTTGGCAGAATTGAAATTTGCCGGAAAACTCGAAAGTGAACCTCTGGCTCGAATTCAGGCTTTCCCTTGACTCTGGAACCTTGCTCTGATGCCAAATATGGCTCAGGAACTAAAAGGATTAGAGAGAAAAGAGATAAAAGAGAAGAACTTGTTGTTCTTGTATTCAATGGAATTGTTGTGTGTTACAATGCTTGATGATACTCCTATTTATAGTAGTAATTCTAGAATTAAATAAAGAAAGTGGTACAATTAAATAAAGAAAAGAAAACTTGAATTATGATGGTGGGAGCCTTATGATGATGGTGGGAGTCTTGGTGAGTTGGATTCCATATCATATTTCTTGAGAAATAAAGATTCTCACATTTTATTACATTATAACTTTCTTATGTATATAAGAATTTTTATTAAAAAAATGCTTCCTAATGATTTGAATTACCTCCTCAATTATTTTGATTTTTTTTTGTTTTATAGAATTGAATTATCTCCTCAATTACTTTGATTTTTTTTGTTTTTATTTTCAAAATGAACGCAATGATAATGTCAAATATAAAAATTTTAGACAATGAAAAATACCTGAAAATGTAAAAATATAAAAATCAAAATATACCATAAATACTACTTCAAAGTAGATGGAAAGACACTGCAGAATTGCATAGGAGTAATACATTACAACAATAATGAAGACTGAAATTTTGGATAAACAAAAGCTTTAGTAGACTCTAATTTATCATTGTAAAAAAAAAATTGCATAATTGAATTTTTTTCCTCCATTCAAAAAACTTGGAGTCCCACCTCCTCTTAAAAATGTTTTTGCAAGAAAATAGACTAAAATTGATTGGCAAGAATTATAATTTTTCAACGTAACATTTCCAAAAAAGTAAAAAAAAAAAAAAAAATCGACTACCAAAAGTACCTATATGTTATATAACATATTGACTGTCCATAGACTTTCCAATCTCAAAATATCCCATTGGGCATATAACCAGTATTCATGTTTCTGTTTTGTCTATGTATCTTTCGGGTTCTAAATAAAACTAATATTTTATAAAGTATAAACTAATTTGACATAAAAATATTTTCTAGATTTTTCTTCCTTTTTCTTTTATGAACAAATTAATTCTCTTGTGACCAATTACCTGTTAATAAATCTAGGATAGACTCTAAAATCATTTTAGGATGTGAGTTTGAACATAATTCAACTTCAAAAGTTAGTTCATATGAAAATTGTCATCATTTATATATTTTATCTTGACACTATCTCTAGTCGATGTGACACTTAAATTTTTCTCCAATATCATATATAGAAAATAACAACATGATGATTAATAATCGCTACTACCGTAATTTAAACTCTTTAACTACTAAACCAAGCCCAAATGCCCAATCAGTGAAATCAACATTGATGACTTATGTAGCCCTAAAACAGTAAAGATAGCAAACGGACAATAAGAAGGGAATAAATGGTTAATTAAACATATCAAACTTAGTTATATTAGTACAATTTTCCGATTAAAATCAATATTTCATCTGGTTTCACGCTTCCAGTTTTGGTTACTAGATGAAATTAGCAATTACTATGATAACATAATAATTTTGTTTGGTTACCCGTTACTACACTTAAAATTTGTACTAATTAGTTAAGTCTACCGTATGAACTATAATTGCGGAGTGTTGGTGGTACTTTCTGGGTGTCCATGGACCATGGCTAATATAAGTAACATGTGCTTGCTATGTAACGGCCTGTCAATGTTATGTTTAACATGTTTGCCAATAGGTGTGGATAGGTGTTCTGTGCCACAATGAGTGATGAGGCACAATCCATGAATAGATAAATTGTACCCACTAGACAATTTCACTTGCTATGTCCAATCAAGTGAAATATGTGCGAGTTTCATGCGTAGTTGGGTCGTGGATGGATGGTAAACTCAGGTTGGGATAAGCTACCTTCTGTAACCATGCACAAAAAAGGAATTAAATCAAGTAGCTAAGATCAAATCAACTATTATTAGAAATGACTCCATTGTCATATCACTCGATTTTAGCACACAGAATTATTCTTGCATTGAATAAACTTAGAATGAAACAATCCAATAATCTATGACGCTTAGATACGTTATAAAACACATATGGTATAATTCAGATTTGAGATTATGACTTTTTTAAAAATTAAGAATACGATAAGTTTTGAATATATTAATAAAAATTACACAAAAATACAACATAAAATATAATTAGTGTCTGGGTTTAAATGCAATTATGCAAATGATCTTAAATATTGTTAAAATACTATAAATATGCAGATTATGTTTTAGTAAATACTGTAAACACAATTGTTGAGTGACAAAATAACTATTCAATAAAAACATCTTTTGAGGAAAGCCAAAATCATACAAACAAAAAGAACCCCTCGTCTGAAAAACATAGAGAAGCACCAAGGAGAGATGTTGTTGTACTTGAACGGGGGAGGAGGGATTGTGCATCGTGCTGAGACTCACTTGCTCCACATGCCAGACAAAGAAACTCATTCACCGGAAGAACGAATGTTCAAAACTATCAAAAAGGAGTTATCATACTCAAAGAAGAGAGTAATAGTGTGTAGTGTTTTTGTTTATGTTTTGAGAAGAGAAAAGAAATTGTGTTTTGTTTATTTTTTAGAACTTTTCTGATTTTAAAATCCCTATAGTAAACTAAAAACTAAAATTTGGATAATAATTATCATTCTGCATACACTATCAAGGCATGTTAAAATAGAAAACTAAAATTTGAACATGCATATGAAATAAAGTATGAAAAAAAAATGAAAAAACACATAAATTTCAATTAAAATAAATTGACAATGTAAAGATTTTGCATACTATTATCTAATGATAAATTATCATATAATTTAGAATCATTGATTTTATAATATATAATTACTATGAAAGTCTTATTTAAAATTATTTTTAATTAGCTAACGGTGTATTATAATTAAATTATTTAACATTACATTTCAAATATGTATAATAAGTGACATTCTGTATCAACTTATCGAAATATTTTTATATAAATAAATAATTAATACAAGAATTGAAATTAAATCATGTATTTATCCTAACCCTCGCACTAAGACAACCTAGTGGGGTTACTTATCAAAGTATGTTAAAGATGAAAAAAAATTAATTTTACATATTTTTTTTGTGTAATTGATTTTACATATATCATGCATATATATAATATATGTATAATAAATAGATGGCTTCTACGGTAGTGTTCCAGCAAGCACAAATAATAGTGACTCTTGAATTAATCTAATGTGCACAGCCACATTTTACATCTTCCATACTAAAACTTTACCATTCTTACTCTTCCTCCTTCTTTGGCAGACTCTTTTCCGTTTCCGGCTGCTCTCGAGCGCCTCTGGAGGCTCCATCCAGATGTACCCACCACCGCCCCAAATGCTGCAGGAAGTGCTCCTCCCCCAAAACAAGATCCAAAATTGTTTCAGATAAAACATAATAACAAATCAGGTCCAAAAAAGCAATCTTGGAACTCATATGTAGCCATACTCATAAATCCGAAATCCAGAATTAATAACAAAGGCCATTCAAACCCACAAAACCAAGATTCAACCCAAATCAAAATTGTTAGATAGAGGAATCAAAAATTGCAAAACGAAGAAATCGTTGTTCTGAAAAATACAGTTAAAAGTTTACAGAAAAAAATCGCTCCTTTATAATTCAACACAAAAAAATCCGATTCCTTTCTCAATCACTCTTTGCCACTGCAGGTAGACTTGACACCGTAGGAAGTTCTACGGTAGCCTCAACATCATCGGGCTTTGGTTGTCGCGCTCTTATGTGAGTCATGGAATCCATCAAGGAGCACGACAACATCGTCCAAATGACTTGTTTCTTTTTTTGTCATTGAAGAGAGCGAAGGGTTGTTGACACAGATTTTCATGAGGCGATAGCAGATGGCAACGCTGTTAGAGTGGCCCTGCTGGAGGAAGCTGTCAGGGAAGGAGGGGGTGTCGAGGGTGTGGACAGAGCGTGGCTGGCTAGAGAGAATGACGAGATGAAGAAGAAGACCCGAGGAAGAAGGAATTCTGTGTGAAACGTGCACAGTACTAATAAAAGAACAAGATTAATCCAAGGGCTGTTAAATGTGATTCACCAAATACACTTGTCTTCCTAATTGACGCTAGACATTGTCTAATAAATAAGGGTGACCTACATTCTTGTCAGCAAACAAAGAAGCATCGGCACAAGGAGGTGAGGAGATGAATTAACTCAGGTTGTCACATTCACATAGCAGTTGCCTACATCTTTTGGGTTACCGAATAGAGGTACAATGTGCTGTCAATGACAATGACAAAAGATGTCCCACAGTATAACTAATAACTAATACAATTCCAAGATTAAGCACACATATTTAAAGAGAGGTTTAATATGGTATTCATTCTCATTGTAAATATTAGTAGAAGATAGAACCTTCAAAAAGGACTAAAAAGAATAAAACCGCGTTGTTCTTGATTGTCAGTTTGTTAGAAAAGTTAATACAATACTCAGAAGAATGAGAATTGTTTGAAGCACTTGTTTGTAGAGTACCCAAAATGGAAAATTTGGAACATGATGCATTAAATGTGTAGAAGTTAAAGGAAATTTTTACTTAGGAACAGGAACACGCCTATTTCCATTCTCTATCTTCTTTTTTCCACTCTTATTTGAAATTATAAAAAAAACAGCTTATTTTTATTTTGTTTCCTATTTTTAAAAAATTTATATATTCTTTTAATTTTTTTTAATTTTTTTTTGTAATTAATTACGTTAATAGTATAATTTGTAATTACATATTTAAAACCCAAACTCAGAGAGTTTTTATATGTTGAAGAATTTTAGGTTAATTAATTTGCACCCTTAATAATATTTATTATTTATAAAAAAACATATTTAGAACTTACAATTTTTAATTGACTAGTGTTTAAACTTGAGCGTACACATGAAATAGGAAAGAAAAAAAAAACATATTTTTACTTTTTATGCGCAAAGTTTCAAAAGGTTCATTTGACAATTGTGAATGTTTTTTTTACTTTTTTTTTATAAAAAAAAGTTCATTACATTGTGAATAAAATTTTTGTACTTACATAGTAAATTATGATAATGAATATCAATTAACAACACATAAAATTAATTGGTACGTAAAACACATTGCATATGCCTTTTGCATTCTTTTAATAATAATTTTATATGCACAGAGACCAGTTTTTTTAATTGAATTTTTAATATTATATTATCTTTTACTTTATATTTTTTAAAATTAAACTGAATTTTAAGAGAGAAAAAAAACAATGCAACATCAAGAATTGAATCATATTTGTTCACAATTTTCACAATATCAAGAATTAATGGTCAGAAAACCACCACCACAATTTAAAACCTCACACAGAGAAAAGAGGTTCCACTGACTGAATCATACCATGGAATATCTCTTGTTCTAAGTTTTCAACTTCGCTCCACGTCTCTTTCACCCCATTAATGATTGTTTCAAGATCTCTATCTCTCTCTCATGCCCTACTTCCCTCACTTGGTGAATGAATTTCTTAAAAGTTAAAATAAAAAATGTTAACAAAATTCAGTTAATTTGATTCACCTCAAGTGATTCAATAAATAAAAACAAAAGAAACAAAGAAAAGTGAATAAAATATGCATAGATGCAGATAAGTGTGTGTGTGTGTGTGTGTATACACACACTTTGTTTCATATATGCATAAACCATTATGGAAGAAAGGTTGTTTTTCACTTTATAAATACCCATTTTTGGCTACTTTGGTTTCATTTTCTGATATCTCCTGCCTGATCTGCTAAGTGGACAAAAGTGAGAAAAATATATACACTATTCTTCTAAGGGCTGGAACCTGCTCTCCTGTCCTGAACATAACTTCTCCACTTTGTTTCCTCACCAGGTTAGTTGAGCAAAATACTGAAACATCATCTAAAATCCCTTCTCAATGGTTCACCTCTTTTTGGGGTAAATCAAACATTTTTTTGGCTTGAAACCAAGATTTTGCAATACAACTAGATTGGAAACTAGCTATTACAAGCAAATGAAACTTTTTGGAGCCAAATATATATAAATAGCTAATGATTTTAATGTTGGATTAAGTTCTTGAGGGGTGAAGTGAAGAGGTTGTTCCAAGCTTTTCTTTTCTTCTACTACTTTTCTTTTCAGATTTTTCCTAACCTGACAAAAATAGCTGAAAGATCAAAATTTACTTATGTGTCTTGTCAAGATATACTTTCTGTGTGTGTGTGTGTGTGTGTGTGTGTGTGTGTGTGTGTGTGTTTATATGAGAACAATAAAATGATATGATCTTTTACTTTATTCAGCTTGATTAGTCCTTGAGGGGTGAAGAGGTTGTTCCAATCTTCCGTTTTCTTCCACTTTTCTTTTCAGATTCTTTCTAACCTGACAAAGATAGCTGAAAGATCAAAATTTACTTATGTGTTTTGTGAAGATATACTTTGTGTGTGTGAGTGTGTTTATATGAGGACAATAAAATGAAATGTGATATTTTTACTTGATTTAGCTTGCAAAAACATGGCTTTTCCAAACCAATCCATGTCATCAGAGTCTCCCCAGAGAAAGATGGGACGAGGGAAGATTGAGATCAAGAGGATTGAGAACACCACCAGTCGACAAGTTACCTTCTGCAAGCGCAGAAATGGCTTGCTCAAGAAGGCATATGAGTTATCTGTGCTTTGTGATGCAGAGGTGGCTCTAATTGTCTTTTCAAACCGTGGCCGCCTCTATGAATATGCTAATAACAGGTACCTGCTTGCTTTTCTTCAATCTCTTCATAAATATTTTTCATGCTTAATTTCTGCGTTCTTCCTAATTTTCCTTTCATTCTTTTCCTCATTTTTTTTTTCAGTTTTTTCCATGTTAGAAATATTGTTTATGCTGCTTCTGATGGAGTTAAGCCCAAAGAACCTAATCACTTTTGTGATGCAGTTAGAATATAAATAGAGTTAATTTTTCATCTTTTTATTTGTCTGTTTTCTGTATTTACGGTTCACTTGTCTTTGTTTCTTCTATTTTTCCTTTTTTCTTTCTTTCTTCTATGATCTTTTAAGCTCATTCTTGTTCTCTTTTTTCTGTTCATGGCAATTATTTTCTTAGTTCTTGATTTGGTGGGCACATAGATCTGGTGTACCTGCTGATAGATATAGAAGCACTATGGTTGTTAACTTAGTAACACGAGGAAAGGATTTAGGGAAACTATGAAGGCCTGTGAGTTCAGCCAATCCCTAAAACTCTCTCATAAACTTTCTGTTTCCTTTTTCCTCTTTCCCCTTCTATCACTCCCGTCCTTCTCTCTCTTTCTTTACTCATCTAAAACTAAAAGCTAAAGCTGTCATCTTTTCCATTAGCCCAATTTCCTTAGTAACAAACCAGTTGATGATTAGACAAAAAAGAAAAAATCATAGTACAGTTTCAACAAATTGTCAATGACTCAATGAGTTAAACTGGAATAAATAAACGGGTAATTTTTTTTCCTTAAAAAAATGGTTTTTTTAACCCATTGCAACAAAATCTCATACTGGGTTAAAAATAACCCTAGAAATTAGGGTTTTATTAGGGACTAATACATGAGTTCAGCATAACTAATTGGCAAAGGGGACGAAAAAAGAAAGAAAGAAACGGTTTTCGCATCTCAGCATGACCAGAAAATAGTCAAAGTTAATCGCAACATTTTATTGCTCGTTGATTTTTCCCCGGCCATTTTAGGATATGGAGTTTGGTAATTATGGTTAGGGCTTTAAGGAAAATAAAGGTGGCTCTAGACTAAGTTTTTTATTTTATTTTTGTCTTGGTTGGAAGAATCTTTGAACACGTCACACGTGATTTTTCAGTTCTTGACTTTTGAAAAGAGTTTAACTAAGTCATACTTAGAAGATAGAATTGGTATCTCTTTAACTCTTGCATCTGAACCCTAAAAGTTGAGTCTTCTACAACACCCCCTCCAATGGGAAACACTCTTCAGCATAGAGTAAAAAAATTCTTTTACATAGCTTGGAAAACAGCAAAAGACAATGAGAGTGATGAAACAATGGGGGTCCAAAACGCTGCATCATCATAATTTCACTTGTAGCTGTTGGAGCCTCTGCATTTGCTCAAGATCTTGAACTTTACATATTTGTGAAAGTTGTAGACTGAGAAAGAAAAAGAAGGGTTTTTTAAGCTGAATGAATAAGAGAGAGAGAGAGAGAGAGAGAGAGTGTGAGTGAGTGATGTAAATGGGGGTCAGATACAACGTACGATAATTTGAGAGAGCCAATGAGAGAGTTCTGAGCATTTTGGCTTCTTCCATGCAATGGAAAAGTGTACAACTGCTGCATTTGCTTGCTGATAATATTGCAGTAGCTGAAATGAACGGCTGTGATGTACACACACTTTCACACAGAAAAGACCAAAAAAATTAATAAATTAAAAATCATAGTATATGGTATCATATTGACTAAATGTAACTTAAAAATCATGCACTAAATTTAGAATCGAGGTGGGCAATGAGGTGTAGTTGAGAGCATTATCCACTGTGAGATGCGTTTCCTTTAAGTGGCAGAGAAAAAAATAGGTCTAGAAATGGTTGAACCAATCATATTGTGGGAACCTGTGCCACCATGGCAGCGGCAGCCAATCAGTGGCTCGAGGATATTAAGGTATCAATTCATTGCAATAGTGAAAAAGGTTTTTTTTTTCATCCCTAATTTTCTTTTTTGAAGATTTTATTTTTATCACATCCAATCAGACTTTGACTCCAGTCGAGGTTTCTTTCTGATATATTTAGATCATGTGATGTTTATTACTTTTATGAAAAGTTGCGTTTGAGGTTCGGTTAACTGAACCAGTTGGATGATTTGACCTCAAATTAATCGAGCACAGTTGTTCCTTTTTATTTATTTATTTACGCACAAAGTAAGACACCGAGTTAAATTGAAAGGGTCGGATGAAAATGTACGTTCCAGAGACTGTAATGCCTTAGAGTTAGTGGTAAAATGATAATACCGAATTTAAAATTAGTTGTTTGCATTTATAGAATTTAAAGTTATTAACCAGTTGTGAAATTTTAGAATTTACTAACTACATCTTTATTACTAATTATTTACACTTTATTATTCTATAAAATGTAGAAGATCTAAATCCAGTAAAGCTGACAGTTTCACGAAGAGAAAATATAAATAAATAAAGGAATATAAATTCAAGAAATGTGATACACATACAATACTAATTCATACAACAATTCAATGGTAAAGTTTAGCTTGTATTATAAATTTTCATTAATAATATTATCCTAGTAATTTATGCAGTCAAACCAAGAGACAAATGTAGTTAATGTGACAATTTTCCTGATCTTTCTCTTCAACTATGCAAGGAAAATTTTCAGATTTCCAAATTACTTACCCTCAACAGGGTTAAGGATAAGATAGAAAATCAGGGGCTAGTCATACCGAAAGCCCGTGCACTGTTTGGTTGAGCTAGGATTCACAAAAACCCTTTTATGATCAATTAAGTTGCAGGGTAAGGGGTTAATAATCACAAGGAACCTAAAGCATAAAGCATTTAACATAACTATCCTAGTTAGGATGATTACAAATTTTGTAAGACTAAGGCAGCCGACAAGTTATTTAGATTAATTATTTGTTATCATTCTGAACTTTTTTGTTTCTTCCCCTATCAATAATATTTTCCAAAAACTTTTGTTACTGGAGAAGGAGATTGAGTGCTAGCTATACAGGAAAAATTTGGTCGTCAATCATGTTCTTTGACTTTTGGGTTAGTTATGCTCTTGTAACAGGACAACTTGTGTGAATGCATATAAGGTTTTTTTTTCATAACAAGGATCTTACTCTGCAGATTACTAGATTAAAAAAAGTAATTTTTTGTGCTTATATAATCCTTCACATTGGTCAGAAAAAGTCCTTTATCACTTAGATACCATTACCATATCACTTAGCACAATGAATATATAAATTGTAAATGATCCTATTGTTTGTCGTTATAGCGTCAAAGCTTCAATTGAGAGGTACAAGAAAGCAAGTTCAGATTCATCTAGTGGTGGACGATCTGCTTCTGAGGCAAATGCTCAGGTATTCATTATCATGTCCTTCTCTACGTTTTTTCAAGAGAAACTTCATTTGAAACTAATTAAACAATGATAGATACATTAAATTAATATCTTGCAGAAAAGGAATTTGAATGTAATTGCAATGAATAAACTAACTTTTTTAACCATGATTTCAAATCTCAGTTTTATCAGCAAGAAGCAGCCAAACTGCGTGTACAGATCAGCAATCTGCAGAATCACAATAGGCAAGTGGCATTAGTCATTCACGTATTACTAAATAAAAAATAGTAATTGAAAAATATTAAAAAACATGTGAAGAGGATCTCAAGTATTACTCCAATATTTGGTAAACATGTTTTGAATTGCAGGCAAATGATGGGTGAGGGTTTGAGCAACATGAAAGGCAAGGATCTCAAAAACCTAGAGACTAAATTAGAAAAAGGAATCAGCAGAATTCGTTCGAAGAAGGTATTTCTAGTAACAAGAAGTTTCTTTCTATGATTTTGAAAGAATAAAATATGCAGATTTACTATATATATGTTGATCTAATTTTGTCCTTTCTTCCTTTGTTTTCATGTGCTACTTCCCAAAACACCTACAATAGAATGAGATGCTATTTGCAGAAATTGAGCACATGAAGAAGAGGGTAATTAATGTTTTCCTAGTATTCATGTTTTAATTTTAAGTTCATTTTTTTGCATTTCTTATCCCATTACAATTTAATCAAGTTTCTTAGGTTTATCCCAATGGCTTCTAGTTAGGATTTCACAAATATCTGTATTAGGGCTCTACAATAATGTTCTTCATTCTGTTTGTTTGTCAGTTTCCTCTTGGTCTAATTTGGGGGTTAATTTCCAAACATGGTAGTGAGGATAGATCATTGCTGCATGAGTACTATTCATGACAGCTTGAGTAGCTCCTAGAGCCTAATTAAAGAGGAACCATCTTTAAAAGATGCCACTCAATAAGGACTAATACCCCCAGCGGAAGGAAACTAATTAGAAGATAAGATCTAGAAAAAAAAAAAATGAAAATTTGTAAGGATTGAATCTTGTGTATATATGTGAATTGTAGCTGCAAATGTTATCACGAATAAATAAAACAGAATTAGATCATATAATTATTAACTTGTGAGTGTGGAATTTTTTATTTACACTTTATAATATAATAGATATGTTTAGTTCAATATATTATATATTATTTCTATGCAAAGATTTTCCAATATTTTTAAGTAGTTTTTCAAGAAATAAAATTACTATAAATTTTATTAAACCCTCTAAATAAATAAAAAAAACAATTTCACAATAAAAATATCAAATTTAAAGCAAATATGTGAGACAACACTGATAACTAACCATATCAAAATATTGTAGATATACAAATTGTATATATATTTCCTTAACCTGATGAAACTTTGGCTTAGACTATATGTTCATCCTTATCCCAAAATAAATCTATATATAGCTGCCTATAGTTTTTTTTTTTTTTTTTTGGTGTGTGTGAGGGGATATACAAAATTTCTTCTACAATGGCTTTCAAAGTATACATAGTAACTAATATGTACATTGCACAGGAGATATACTTGCACAATGACAACCAGCTTCTTAGAGCAAAGGTTTGTCATTCTATATCATCAATCTTCACTCTTTTATTTTTTTTTATGTGTGACGTTTGTATTGTAGTTTCATTATATCAATCTTTTTTGTGTTTTTTTGAGTGTGTAGATAGGAGAAGGTGAGAGGAGTCACCATAATGTTAACGGGTTGTCTGGAAGCACAAGCTATGAATCGATGCACTCTCAGTTTGACTCTCGCGGCTTCTTCCAAGTTACTGGATTACAACCTAATAATAATAATCAGTATGCCGGGCAAGACATGTCCCTTCAATTTGTGTAAGCTTCTCCCTTGCTTGCTAGGCTTCGCATTCATTCTATAACTTGATATGTATTTGTTTTTAATTCCTTAATGTTTAAATAACTAGTTACTACATATTAACAAATCTCCTACAGTCAATGGTTTTATGGATAGATATTAACTTGCCCCTATATATAATATGGTGAAAAGGGGGAAAAATATTTCACATACATGCACAAGCACAACCAAGGGGTCTAGATGAGTATTTGAGTAATATGCGTAAATTATTGGAAACTATCAAGTATTTGAGTTTAAACTTTATATATATATATATATATATATATATATATATATATATATATATATAAATCAGCATAAAAAAGAATCATTCTAACAAATTAATGAGTCTTTCCAGATACAAAAACGGACATGCTTGTGGATATATATAGTTGTTCTTCATAGAAAAGAGTCAACTACATTTATGATTTCAGAAAATCCCAAATCCCAATAGTCATAACATGTCAATTAAAAAAAGGTAATAATAGGAGAATTGAACCTTTAGTAAAGATGATTCGTGAAAGAACTTAGAATTAATATAAATGAAAGAAGAAAAACATATGTGGCAAATGAATTTCTTTAGTTGGCTTTAAATAATTGTTTTCTCAACATAATCGAATTTTAGTTGCAATAATAGCTTGCTTTGGCACATATATACACGTCCCATGACTTGATTTCCTAAAACAAAGAAATGAGATAATGGGGAGTGAATGAGTAAACAAGGTAAACAAGTCCTAATATAAAATACAAAAATATATACAGAACGGAACTAATTTGCATTGCAAAAGTAATGTTTTAATATTCACGTTATTTGTTAGTTGACAGGCATATTTGTGTGTACTATGGAGACTTGACTCATTGTATATTTGAAATTAATGAGCAAACATAAATCTAATTGTTGTTCTTTTATCTTGTACTCTTGTGCAGTTGAAGAGTTTAAGCTTGAGAAGGAGAAAGACTTAGATTTCCTATTGTTTGTATTTGACATCTAGTATGATATATAGGAATATGCTAAAGCCTAGGAAATATGCAGAACTCAATAGAGGGAATTCATTTAAGTATTTCCCTCAGTACTATGTTATGGACTATTTAGTATGTATACAGATACTCTTGAGTACAGAGATTACACCATGGCATATATTGTCAACTTCTGTTTACTTTCCATATTACTCCTGTAAGATAGGCTTCTATATATGTCTATTTCATATTTCAGTTACTATGAATTCAAGCTCTTACGTACTCATACATGCAACTGTTCTTGAGTATGATTATTTATTTATTTTTTGAGGGGGATTCAATGTTATTGGTACAAGGTATCCACCATGTTCTTGAGTATGATTAATTTAAATATCTACACTCACTGCCCTGGGATACTTTCCAGGATTGTTAAGGAAATGCAAGTGCATCTTCATCTTACTATAAATTGCAATCTTCGTTGCTTCAACATCTAGATACTCAGCTCTATGTGTGCAAGCTTGAAAGGAGTGTTGTGATCTACAACCATAATAGTTTTTCCTGTTAGTGACAATTGTTCCAAGGGCAAAAGCATTAACAAAATGAGAAAATAAAACTGGAAAAAAAAGCACTTTAGTATCTATAATATCAGTATAATATGTATTATAGTATTATGTGTATCTGAATGTTAATTAATCAAGTTTGTTAGATTAAAAGTTGAGAGATTAAAGAATTTAGACCTATTGTTATATTGGGGATGAGAGAGATCAGGATCTTTGAACTTTTTAAAATATATAAAAACAATGACACGAATTCATCAAAAGGGTGGTACTGATGCAAGATGAGAAAGGTGAATGTTACCTAGACAAGATAAAAGCTCAAAATAGACAAGCAGGGTAAGAACGATTAAACTCGGTGAGAAGTGTCACATGAAAATAAGCGAATTGAGAAAGGTTACTGTGACTGTGAGTGTGACCATCCTACTCAGCTTCAGTGCCTGACAAGTCACTTTCTTGACACAGTAGTAACCACTTCTCTAACAACTTGTTTGATCATTAGAGCTGCACAGAAGTGTTCTAAGCTTCATGTGGTTATATTCAAATCTTATAAATAGGATTACAATTAACTAAAACACAGTTGGCCAAGTTGAGACAGTTATAAACTGTTTTATGCTACTATGCTCAAACAAATTGAGTATCTTGAAACTTTTTTCATCTGTATAGTTTATCCCTACTCTGCAATAACTTTTTAACCCTTTCCTAAAGTGTTTTCTAGTTTAGATATGATTTACATACAATAACTTATATAATAATTTATATAACATTATTTTCCGTGTCTATCTCTCTCCACTATTCTATCATTTATGATATTTCAAATTTAGTTTTTGTTTTGGTTGTATATTTTGTTGTAGAAGAGGATGAGCTCTGACAAAGCGATAAAGTTGTGTCTTGATAACCTATTGATTATAAATTCGAATTTGAAAACAGTCTCTTTACATATACAAGGGTAAGGCTACGTTCTCATCTACCTGGGTTTAGCGTGAAGCTTCTAGACATTGGAGTACTTAGTTTTTTTTATATATATTTTGTCGTAGAAGTATCATTTCTCATTGATTTAATTCAGTCTGTTGTGTTGAGTTCTATCTTCTTCTTTTTTTCACTCTTCCATTATATCTATGAAATTATGACCGCTAAGGCAATTGAATGTTTTGTTAAAACTTGTTTTCAAACTCAGCTTGTTGGTTAACCAAATCATTACTTAAGTTAAATTTTTGAAAAGGATACTATTTTACATTTGCTTATTTCAGGTATAATTAGGTTTCAGGGAGTAGCAAATACACCTCGTTCTTATATGTCTACAACCTTTATTTATATATTATTAATCTTGGTAGTAATTGGTTATAACCATAAATTCAAAAAACTAACAACTAATATTTACCGATAATAAAAAAAAACATAAATCCAAAAGAAATGAAAGAATTAATGTCTATGGATGAATACCACTATATATACAATAACAACAAAAGTTATGAAAGATATTAGATAGTTTTCACTTTACTTGAGTGTAAGTGGCCCTTGGCAACTCTGATTTTTGTAGATTCTTTTTATTTTTAACTTCAATATCTGTTGATTATTAGTTAGAAAAGATCAAGAACAAATTAAGTACTATTCAAACTATCATAAAGAAGTTATTGATCAGCAGGAACAAAAGTTCATCACCGATACATATGACATGAAATAGTTATAACACCACAATATTGCAATTTGCAAATGAAATTCCAATAATTGATTGCAATCTCCTTCGGCTACAATACGATTATTATAAGTTCTGGCAAAAATCAGATACATGAGTAGTAAATAAATAAATACGGGTGTAAGAGTTTCCATCTTCATTATAACTTAACAAGATGACTGATATCCATTGGGAGCGCATAGCTTGGAGTGCGAGCATTATAAGCACTTCTTGCACTGAATTGGTTGAGCATCTCACTAGGATGAAATGCATCAAAAAATGGGTGTAGGTTTCTGTTCAAGCATGGCTGCTCATTAGGGATACACTATCCATTCGCCCCCACTTTGCAGCACATAGCAAGTTCTGAAATCCCTGCATGCATGGGGCCACCAACCAAAGTTAATATTAATTAAGGAACAATATCTCTATTTACCTTCCAATTTTTTAAAATGATATGATCATATAATTGCATTAACATAATAGTACAAATTGAAGACATGCATGTGTATCCTTTTGGTCATAGTTTCAATTATACAAATTCAACTTAGACAATCTTTTGTGGAAAGTACAAAGATACATTACATATGCATGTTACAAGCTTTCTGCGAGGAAATGACAAATAAGTTAAAACCATTTTAGATGAATAGGTGTTTGAATATACAGGCACAATAAATTATACAAAATCCATACTGGCTGGTATATCATAATACATACATCAATTGAATCTTTAGTACTACTATAATTTTTTCTATAAAAAGAAGAGAAATAAAAAAACGTTACCTGGTAACTTTGGGGGTACTTTGAGCTGAGGCCATATCCTGTGAGACCACAGCACTGTTAATGAAGATAAATATGGCATCAGGTAATTCTTTATTGAAAAGATCAACAACTGATTTAAGCTTGTCATTAAAAAAGAGTGCTGCTTCATTGTCCTCGTCAACATATATTGACCCAGCTTTCCCATGAATAGAAACTTGTTGTGGAATGCAGCCTATAAGCCCCAGCCTATCAAAGCAAACTTCCTTGCCCCAACTGTATGCAAATCCTGCACATACAAAAAACAAAAGTAGACAACAAAACCATTCGGCGCATCATATTATAAATGTTACACTAAAACTTGTTTCTGATAAAAAGGACGAATGGAATATTAAATTGTTACGTAACTTTTTCCTAAAATTTGAAGTAAAATAATACCTTTAAATTCCTTGTATATTCTTGAACAAGGGCCACAGTATACTGTTCAGGAGAATACGTTCGACTTGATGGGTAATGCTTCGGCAAGAAGTAGTTGTTTAAGTAATCATTGCTGCCTATATTCGCATAATATAAGCACTTGTTTAGGTGTTGCTGTGCTTGGTCATGGTCTCCAAGGTTCTTAGTGATTTTGGAAACTATGACTGTGATTTTGCAACTGCGCTCCCAACCAGATATCCTCACCCTGCAATTACAAATTAAGTGAAATTAGGTTTTGGCTCAATTAATTAGCATGAGAGGATAAATTAAGTAGTCACAATGGTCCATATTTCAATACATCCATGCTTTATATATTGTGAATATACACCATTACATCTAAAGAGATATAAGATGCCCTTGAATAGTTAAAAAAGATATAAAAATCACTTATTCGATCCATTCTAATAATAAAAACTAATAAATTAATAATTAACATATGCTAATAAAAAAATCATTACACCTAATATAAATAGCTTATTTTCTAATAAAAATTGAAATTATAACTTTAAAATGAGTTATTCAATTTAGAGAAATCAGACCCAAGTAAATGAACATGTAACTAGATTTAATGCATGAAACAAATGACACATCACACCAATCACAAAAGGCAAATATCTCAAAACCAAATTATAGGTAAGATGTAATATATATAATTATAGATAGTAAGAGTTTGACATATATACTAAATGTGACCCGGTCTCTTTGCGAATCCCGGCTGAACCGGATGCATATTTCACGCCTTTGAGTATGTCTGAACCATTGGTATTTGCAAAGGGTGGGATAAAATCTTCGAATCCCAAAAGCTCAGCTGCAAGAACAATATTTTATATTCAATAAAAATGAAATTTTAATTAACTGAAAATTCACACATCAAAATAACATGAAACAAATCATATCAATCTATGGAATTTATTCTTTTCATGTCATCAAAGTTAATTTGACAAAATCATTGTTTGTCTAGCTGATTAGATTTGAGTTTAGATTCTTTAACAAGGATTCAAATTGGAGTCTTTTTTTATGAAAAAAAGAAGAGACAAATTTTACTAAAGATAGTTTCAAAAGAGATCGATGATAGGTAAAACAGGTACATATTTCGCATCTATAACCCAGAAAACTTAATGTGACAAAATTATAGATCACATGTCCACTTTCATAAACCGTGTCTCAATCTCTTCAAATATCTCCAAACAAAATATTTATGTGAATGCCCAATTGCAACCATGTGAAAGAAAGATATGTGGAGAATTGAATTATTACTGATTATATCAACTGAAGTACGGCCGTTGTTGGTAAGTAAATCTTCCAGTGGGGCCATGTGGAAAATCAATCCCATAAGGCAAGTAATTAACTTTGGCATCTGTAGGTAGATTGTTGTTGTTTCCACAATCAGATAAAGAGTCTCCAAAAATAAAAAGGCAAGGTACTTGGGAACGCACAACAACACAATAAATTAATGTTGCACTAAAGAAAAAAATCGCCACTAACCATAACTTGGTTTCACAATCCACATCAAAGAAAAAATCTGATCAGAGACAGAAGTTCGGATCCAAAATATTAGAGGTCCAAACACAAGGGTGACTAAATATATATCTTTATATTTCTTTCTTCTCCCTCCTCTTTCCTCTGTTACATTTTTTCTCCTCCCCTTTAATTTATCCCTTGAACTAAATACATATACATATTTGCCATTAGATTCTGCTGTTAAATGGCGCGCATAATATTTATTTAAAATTCTATAATACATATTTATTATTATCAAAACATCTACCTATCATCTTTTAAATAAAAAATAATATAGGATTAAAGATTAATCTAAATTCTATTTTTGTTCGAAAAAAGTCAAACTAAATTAAGCAGTTATAATTAAACAGAGAATAATATTCCCTACAATCATAGTTTTTCTTACAAACTTTTCACAGACTACTCAAGGTAAAGTTTGAAACTAATAGATACCAAAAATTGAATTGAATTAATTACATGCATGAGTTGTTTAATTAATTTTTTTATATAAAAAAAAAACGCAACCCAACAACACCCCAAAGAAGAAAGAGCTAGTAGTTGTTTAATTAATTTAGATACAACCACACTTAGCAGTTTGTGATACAAAATTGCATATACGGGCAGCAGCCCAATTGTGAATGTGGAAGGCCGTAATGCTCAAAGCCACATAACATGCCACATTAATTCTCAGTCAAAACTCGGCCGTTTCTTACACTAGAAATAGAAATGTCATATTTTTTTCTTTAGTACAAGAAACATATAATGATATAATAAGTGTTATCAATTTTTTCAAAATTAAAAAATATAAATAGATTTACATAAAAATTAGTTAAGATACGGATAAAAAAAAAAGACTAGTCAGAATTGTTAATAAATAGTGATCCAAGACTACCTAGTAAAATTTCATTGAGTATCAGTATAGTTATACACTAGTAATAACTGTTTATGTTATTGGACCATTAATGGAGGTTTTAGACATGGACATTGAGTCGTCTGTAAATAGTCGATTTATAGTGGGTTTTTTCGATTATTTTCTGTAATACAGTTGTCAAGTTACAACTTACAAGTAGCTTTTTCATATACTGCAATAGTGTAATATATAAATATTGTAACTCTTCACAGTATTCTAATCTAACACTTGGCATTGGAATATGATTTGGGAGCTTCCGTGGTAAATGGTCAGCCACAACAGTCGTTATTGTGTTCAAGGAAATTCGGCATCAATCAAGCCACCTATGAGCATCCTCTCCAACGGCTAGGACTTTGAACTTCGAAGCAAAACGCCCAACAAATTCCAAGGATATCTCTTAAACACCTCCTGACAATTCAAGACTCGGATGCTAAAGTTTTTTTTCTCTTCAATTTTTTTTATCATATTATAGATATAAAATATTCATCTATTTTATTAGTAGTTATTTTTTCTTGAAAAACTTAAATCTGAAATATCTTACTTAACGAATTCAAATTTAGTTTCACGTCTGAAATGATGCTGACTACACCTTTTTCTTTTAACACAATCTTTAATTATTAGTCTTATTCATTATTTTAGGGGTAAAAATCGGATGGGTGAAACTACAATTTACAATGTCAAACATTATTCTATTTTATATATTTGAAACTCAATGTTAGTCACCAATTCCTCATTTAACTCTATAATTTGTTGATATCTTCTCAAATCATCAAAACAATAGCTTTAACATGTCGTAAAAACAAAACATCAAGGAAAAAAAAACATGTCGGAAAAATATAAATATAAATAAAAAAGAACTCAAAGTGAAAAGAGAATACACAAAAACACAACCCCACCTGTTTGCAAGATATGTCGTCTTGCAATATTCATTCCAAAACATTTGTTTTGGTTTCAACTTGCATGAATCAATACACCAAAATAAATAAATAAACTTGCATGAATGAAATCTGTCAATATCTATAGTTTTCGAAAATGATGGAAATGGATTAAAGGAGATAAAATGTTGACTTTTAACTTTTGCAACATAATATTCTTGTAGTCATGCCCCTGTATTCAAAAACTTATCACGTAGGGTGCAGGTCTCTCAGACTTTCATGTTTGGGTTTGTGCACATCTTGTGCTCATATGTAGGAGTAGTAGGACCACAGCTTCTTTCAATAAAATTCTTGGGCTTATTAAACAAAAAACTATCCACGACCGCTAGCAATCACTCCTCCCTATAGTCCTTCAAACTTGATCAGTGGCAGATCAAATGCTCAAATACTTACAAATATGATGGAGTTAATTTTAATGTTGGCACAAATGATCACGTACATGCACATGCACCCTGTTGTTGCTTCACTCCCTAACTGGGATTAATATTTTCTCAAATCCACCAAATCAACGTAGCTAATCCTTGGTATATGATGGGTCAAAACGGACCCTCAAATCAAATGCGGGAGCGAAATAAAAATTTAAAAACGAGAGAGAACACAATCAATTTGTTTAACGTGGAAAAAAAATCTTCCTCAATGTGAATAAGTAAAACCCACGGACACTAATCCAGAATGAACTTCCACTATAATAATAATAGGTTATAATTAAATACACCACAATGGTGGTTTTCTCAACCTCTCCTCAATGGTGATAATCAAACTTTCTAGAGTGTTTCACTTAAACTCTATCTAGAGATCTCTCAAATGCAAAATACGGAAGCTTGTTCAAATATACTCTCAAAAATGTCATTTGAGACTCTCAAATATTCTCTAACGACTTTCCACTTCTGAATCTAACCTACCTCCACACTCAACTAATGTATTTAAAGAAGTGAATTAGATTTAGGGTTTTAGAACCCTTAATGGACCTGAGTCAACATTAGAGGAGTAAGGCCTAATACAACAGTGTATACTATAGATTAATCCCACTACAAATCAAATGAATACTGCTGCCACGAAACAAAGCATTGCATTATAGCTCTTTTATTTTAGGGCACACTATAAATACGGAATGACAATTATGTTGTTGGTTGAAAAGCTGCTAATACAAATTACGCTTTACTCTTCAAAGTGAACTAAATCACTAATCCAAATTCAAACTCCGATCGCATTTTGCATATATAATTTCTCCATATTCACCAAAAAAAAAAACGATATATGTAATGTAATTTTTCCAGTAAAATAATGAAATAATTCACTTGAAAATATTATAGTTTACGTCTTTTTTAAAAATATTCTTCTTTTTCTTGATGCCATGAATTCCATATTTTTTTAATTCAAGTGAAACTATAAATTTCTATTCAGTTAATTTATATTTTAAAATTTTACATTCATTTGACTATAGAGCCGTAAAATATATAAAACCCATGCCAAATTGACTTCAAAATTGATTTTATCACCAGATGTGTAATTTGTCATCAATTATTTTGTATTTATTTATTTTTCCAGAAATGTTAAAGCAAACAGTTTGTTGCCAACGTTCTCTTAACCATTTTGGAAGAAACATTCACAAGGAGAATCGATCAGCCAACAGCATACTACTATTATTCACTATAATTAAATAAGCAATCTTCCAAAACTTTACCACAAATTACACCTGTACTTGTGAAACCATGAACATTTAGCATATATGAATATATAAGAAAAAGAGAAAACTTAATTAAGACTCTTATGCCTTAAAAGATGTAACACATTCCAAGAACATTAAATGTGGTTGTGGCATACTAGCTTAATAGCCACTACCCTCTAGACCATGTTCATTGTTCAGAGATCAGATCTGAGCTAAGCGTTGGATATCAACAGGGTAAGCATCTGATGCAGATTGAGCACTGTAAGCTCTCTGAGCCACAACAACATTGCCAGCTTCAGTAGGATGAAAAGCATCCCAAAACAAGTACTCTCTCCTGTTTTGGCATGGTGTTTGCATTGGAAGACATGTAATTTGACCATTGTTCCTTCCTACCCCACAGCACCCAGCATTTGTAACACTGAAACCTGAACATTGATTCATGTCAACAGAACTTTATGAGTTAATATTATTTGATGCTAAAAAAAGTGATAAAAATCATGACTACGAGTATAAAATAAAATGCATTGGTTAGAAAATAGTTACCATAGGCTGAAGGGTTGCTTATAATATCTTGAAAGATGTCATAAGAGTTAATGTAGATGACTCTTGCATCAGGCAGCTGGTTGTTGAATTGGTCAGTGAGACCTTTCAGTTTGTTGTTGAATATTTGGTTTGCAGAGTTAATTTTTTCCACACATGTTTTACCATCTGGGCTGTTTTGGGCCAATTCATTTGGGCTGCAACCTATTTGGCCTATTCCAAACAACACCATTTTCCTTGCTCCATAATTGTACAAAGTCTGAATGATAAACACACAGTCAATATTTCATTTTGTGGAGCTACTAGCTTTTCAATTTTCAATTTCATTCCTGACTTTATAATTGAAAAGTTAAATGGTTATTTTGAACAATGCATGTTAGTATATTATAATAGAAAAGTTGAAGATGGTGAATATGAAGTGGTGAAAGACAGAGATAGCTAGAGACTAACTTGTAGTTGTTCAGTATATGCTTGAATAAGAACATCAGCATACTCATCTGTTGAGTACTGCCTGCTGCTGGAATAGAATTGAGGCATGAAGTAATTGTTGAGGTAATCATTGCTACCCAACCCAATTGAGTATATGCACTTGCTCAAGTAATTTGCAGCTGAGTCCTCATTTCCCAGTAAATTTACAACTTCAGACACTGTGTTTTGGTAATTTTGCACTTGTCCCCTAAAACTAATGCGCCCTCCCTACAAAACATATATATGAACAACTTTAGAACATAAATAGTACCAAACAGTTAACAAATGAAGATTAAAAACAGTGATGTTGCATGAAGCAAAATGAAACTATAAAGGGGTACCAGTTGCTGCCCAGTTTCCTCTCTAATTCCAGCAGCAGCAGAAGCATAATTGACTCCTTTGAGGATAGCATCGCCACTAGCATCAGCATATGGAGGTATGTAATCATCAAATCCCAAAAGTTCAGCTGTTAAATTTCAACAGAAATTAAAGTTAAAACAAGAGGGAAACCTTTCTATATAATTACAACTACAAGAATCAATTTTTATGTGCTAGATCTACTTTTCTCCTGTTTTTATTTGTTTTTTGTTTTTTTTTTACCAAATCAGTACTTCTGGTAAGTAACGTTCTGGCAGTAAATTTTTCCTGTTTCTTTTTTTATCTTTAATTCTACAATTCTACCTCTTTGTCAATGAAATGAACTACACAACACTATGGTCTTAAATTGCACATTGAATGCAGGCAAACAGATCCATGTGAATGGAATTTAAGGGTCAGTCACAAACCTTTATTAGGGGTAACTAACTCAGATTTGTGACAACTCTAGTGTCAAACGTTTTATTTTCTTCACTGACATCTGCATGTTACTCCTTTTTTTAAGTTTTAATTTCACCGGTAAAAATATTAATGCATCTTAATTACACACTTTCCTTTTAGGTGGTGGATATTTATTGTCTGATTTTAGCATAATACAGCTTTTCATCAAATAGAACATTATGCAAGCATATATTAACATGCTTTTAATTAGTTGCACTTAATGGATAGGTTCAAAAATAGGGAAGAAGAACAACAGATCTTAATTAGGACCATTTTGATGAAATTGACTCATTACATCTATGATTTTAACAATGATGATTATAAAAGGTGCATGCATGTTGCATGTGAATAGTTTAAGACCATGCAATAATGCAAACAAGTATACATTTCAACTAAAATGCTACCATGCAATGTTTATAAGCCAATTAAGAAAATGCAAGCTCACCAATTGCATCAACAGTGGTTTTCCCATTGGAAAACCTTCCAGAAGGTCCACCAGGGAAGTCAATCCCATAAGGCAAGTAATCAGCCCTAGCCAAAGATCGGAGCTGGTTGTTGTTCCCATTATCAACCAAAGAATCACCAAAAATGAAGTAGCATGGAACTTGTGGCGCACCTTGAACACCACTCCACAAGCCAAGAGAAACAACAACTATGAGTGCCAACATGCTTATTGTGAGATCCAAAGCTGCCATTGGAGCAAGAAACGGTGTGGCTTGTTAGGGAGGGAGTGAATAATCTAGGTAGCTAAGGAAGATAGGGGCATGTGTGTGTGATTGAATGCGGAGGGTGTGACATGAGTACAACTTATATATATAGTAGAGAGATAAGGCTCTATAGTACTCTATAGTGTAGCTTTTACAGTTGGGAGTGTTTGTTAGGTGCATTAAATGGACGCGTGTGAGATTGAATGAAATGGCTCCATTACCTATGCCACTTTACCATCCCTACCTCATTGATGAAATCTGATCACTGATGTGATCCAACTTTAATGTTGAGTTGTATCTTGCAGTGACGGAAATTTGAACATTACAAGCATGGTACGACACTTTTATGTTTTTGTTTTGAGTTTAGATTAGGAATGTTAAATTTTCATGTTTAATTACTACGAAAATTTAAAAATTATTTTCAAGAATTTAACAATTCTGGGAATTTTTTTCAATTAATTAAGTTTCTTACTGAAATTTTCCAATGAGAAAAGGGTGGAAATTCAAGATTTCTGTAAAACAGAAAAAAAAATTCATAAATATGTCTTTCACGAAAATATTTTAGACATAGTACTAAATATACTCGTAAATCGTTATACCATTTTCTTAGAAAACATGATTTTTTAGAAATAAAACAACATAGGAATTGAATAGAGAAAAAATGGTTTCATTTTTTTTATTAATTGAAGTATATAAAAATTATTATAGTAATTTTAAATATTTTTAAATAAATTAATATTATAAAATTATTTTAATAAATAATTATTTGTAATTAAAATATTAAATTTTATTTTACATATTTAAATTTATTAATTTCATTACAATTAAAAGGTATTACATTAAAAAATTAGTATATATATTTTTAGCATAAACCACGAATACATATGCCAGTTTAGTTAAGGAACACGAGAGCAGCTAGTGAATTATACGCTAGCTGGACCAAATAATAAATTAATAAAGTGAGATGTTGGTCTTTGATTTTGACAGAATAGATGTATCATGCCTACTTGGCTGCCTTGCACATCATCTTAGTCATCTCGTATGCTCATGCACTCATGCGAATGGCAAGTGAGTTACAAATGAAAATTACTCTCAAGTTTCTGGTTAACGAGAGACTAATTAAAAGCTAGAAAAATGCTAGAATTATTATTTTTTTATTATATTCTACGTGTAAAATATTTATTAATTTTATCCAAAAAAATTAGCTCATCACTTTCAGTAAAATCTTCTTTCTCATTATTTTTTTTTTCATCTACCACACTTAAATTCAAGAAATTGCTTAAAATTTTTAAACTCGCTTCTATTCAAAACTATCATAATATTGGTTTTGAATGCGTGCACTTTTTAATTCTCTTGAATAGACTGATTATTATTGATAAAATTTATTGAAATTTATGAATTTCATTTTTCATTTAATAAAATCTACTTATAATTTTTTTAGTTTCTAAAAATTTTTTATATATAATAAACAAATATTAAAAAATATGTTAAAGAGTATAGTGCTACCTCCACTGTAAAGGTGTGGAGTGAGAGTGAGACAGGAGAAAGAACATGTAACTGTTTGATGGATTCATCTTCATGTGCATGTTTGCAGTTTCTTTTAATATTTTTATCGCGCAAATGAGAATTATCTTGGTTTTGTGGTTGCATCTCTGACTTTTGTTTTTCTAATTCATGCCGATGTTTTTCTATTTCGGTAATAAAAAATAAATCTTTCTCGTTTTTTTAGGAAATAAATATTTCTCTTTCTTAATAACTATTAACTTTGCAAGGATTTCCTCCCATTTAAGATAAGTGTCGTTCCAATAAATTCTTTTTAATTATTTATCATTTTACACATAAAAATGTTTATTATTATGTTTCAACTTTGTCGTTCTCCCTTTAAAATAATATATGCCTAACAAAAAATATAATCTGAGTTTATGCAAAGATATGGATGCGTTTTAAAATGATTAGATCATCTCAAAACCTCACATATAAACTTTTTAACTTATAACCGAAAAAGGAATTATAAATATAAATATCTCAAATATCAATCAGTAGATGCAAGTGCGTTATTCATGCAGTCATTTTATAGAATAGTAAGAGAATCTTAAATTATTTTTTTTAATCTTATGTTATTATATATGATTAAATATCTCTTAAGATTTATCCTATTTTTTTTTTAGTGATAGATCTCATTTTGAGATATTAAAAAGAAAGAAAAAGAAAAAAAATTATTTTTTATGAATAATGTATGGATCTTGAGTGTTCTTTTATAAAAATTCATTTTATGATTTTATGTTGAAGATCTTTTTATCTCTTTTATTAGAAAATCTAGTAAAAATTAGATTTTAAAATTAAAATCTTTGCTGAAAATCTAACCCTAACAATACTCTAAATATATTTTTTCTGCATTATATCGATAATAACGGAGGAGATATGTACATGAAAGTAAATGTCAATTAATTGTTGTGAATAAAAGAAAAATCGACCACCTATTATTACCTCAAACACTAGAGATATTGAAGGACGTATTTCACCCCAGCTTTAAATTTGGTCTTTGGAAGCCATGCAATACCGTGTAGCTAACCATTCCCATATACAGAATCATAAATGCTAGTGGGTTGAAGAATTTAATGAGTTTGTCAAAGTCATACTGAGTAACGTGCTTTGTTTTGAGTACTCCACTATTATGCATTTATGCAAAAAGTCCACACTCCACTCTCTTCAATTCATGAATGCTTATCCAACATTGCAAGTTGTCGTTCACGTTTGCCTAGGGCTAGAGGTTAGCTTTTTTGGATGGCTCTGACATTCAAACCAAATCTGCAACCCGTGATCCATAGTAATGATCAATAATCGTTCCTACAATTAGTTTTGAGGTAAAATTTGGTCTGCAAAAAAATTATTTCACAGTTAGGATTTTTTCTAATCTAACTCTTTTCATATTAATTGTTTCTTCTGCTTTTTCATTTTCCATTTCCCCTTCGTTTTGCTAGATCTAAAGGTATGTAATTATAGGGATCGTAAACTTATTTAATTAATGATCGATCGGTAAAAAAAAATCAAATTTAAATATGTTTAAAAATATAAATTAAATTAAATTTTATTAAAATAAATTTGTACTAGTTCCAACCAATTAGTTAAGAGTAAATTATAAAGTACGAGTAATATAATTTTATATGAATAGGGATCGTTGACTAATTTAATTAAGGATTGGTACCAAAACTTTTCAAAATTTAAATAAATTCAAAAATAAATTAAGTTATTTTTTTTACTGCAAATTAAAATTTATTTAAGATAAATTTGTACCAAACAAAGCTTAAGTTAAGAGTAAATTATAAAGTAGTACAATTTTATATGAATAATTTATCTCAATACTCTTAATTACATTTTAAAATATGTGAAACTGCATTCGATAACGATCTTTTTTTTAAGTACACTAATTAAAGAACTTGAAATAGTATATGTCTTACCTAATGTCTTAGCATGGGGATAGAAGAATTAGTGTTTGATATTTTCCTACTCAATTATATATTAACTGACTCATCCCCCCACCCAAAAAAAATAATACAGTTCTACAGTTTAATATTGCAAGAAAACGTATGAGATGCAGGTAAGATGCTTGGAGCTGAGTTGTCATTGAATTGAAAGCATCATGCATGTTGAATTACATTTCTTATTTCATGAAGATCCACGGAAAAACCTACATGGCGGTGACAAGCTGAAATTTTCTTTATATAGTACGAAATATATTTTATCAGAATTAAATTTCCCCCTCTTTGAGAATTTTTCTACATTTGATCACCTTCACTTAGAAGTTTTTAATTTTTTTCTGAAAGAAGAGCCCCAGCTGTGAATCTTGATGTTGATCGAATCATGAGTAGTCATGACAACGAATAGCACTCATTAACATGTGATTACAGGCTGACTCAGTTGTTTCATAAATAATCCATCTGCCTTTATGTGTTTCCTTTTGTTGCAAATCACTATATAATAAGATTATTCGAATCATGGTCTCCCCATTTTTTGAGATGTAAACCAGACATGTCCAAATATGGAACACTCAAGTAAACAAAAATGATATTTTAATGATTAGGGAGGTGTATTTCCTATTTTGTAAATTTACATTCAAAATTTGAGTTAATATTTACATTATATATTAAGTTACACAGTTTGACCTATCCTCATTAATAGAGTGGAGTAAGACAAAATCATATATATATATATATATATATATGAATAGTATGATACATCGTACGTTCAAACCCTTACTAATTTCTTTCCAATGAAATAAATGTAAGTATTTTTTTATAACAATACACTTTTTGTATTTGTATTGACTGTCATCCTATTATCCTAAATTTTTTTATAGAAAAATAAATAGTACCATTATTCGACTCTTCCTTTTTTTCATTTTTAACTAAAGAAAATTTCCTTCAAAAACAACTAAAGAAAATTGAAATATTATGTATTTATGTCTAAAAAATTGAAGAAAAAAATATATTT